>VZSE01011740.1:3027767-3154306 GCA_013398275.1 Promerops cafer | reverse complement strand
AAAAAAAAAAAAAAAAAAAAAAAAAAAGTGTAACACTGCATTTCATTGAGGAGATGTACCAAAAGTGCCCATAAGAAAGGGCACAGCAGCGCTGCTGATGGACACAGCAAAAGATCAGGGAGAGGACATCCCAAATAAAAACGTGAATGAATCTTCTGCCAAAGCTCAGAGAAAACCTAATTGGAGTCCTGATCAGAGACAATACTCTCATAAGGCACATACAAACTCAATCAGAAAAAAAATGACTGCCCAGTTCCTTTGATATGGATCATACAGTCAGCATATTTGTAATAAAGATGTACTCAAAACTTATGACCTTTCCTGTGCCTTGTTCTTGATCTAAATGTAATAGCAATCCATCCTTGGGGTGCACAGAACACACAAAAAAGTACAGTTTCTTTTTAAAACATCATTAGAATATTTTACTGTGTGTGGACATACACTCTTGTTACTCCTAAATGCTATTCTATTGAGTACAGTTTATATTCACCAGCAAAGCAAAATCTCTAGGGAAGCCAGAGAGGGAATGCAATTTCTAGTAATAACAGCTCACAACAGTGAATACTATCCACTTATCCCCACAATTTCCAGCTATTTTGGACTCCTTTCTGAATTAACCTTTCATATCAAAAGGAGCAATTCTAGAGCACACTAGAGACTCCGACACAATTTCATGCATAATTTATTCACTCAGTTCAACATTAAACGCAGAGTCCTTGACTTTGTCAAGGTGGATTCTGTTGGCAGACTTCACAAGCAGCAAAACAGGAGAAATGAGATCTGCAGCTCAACCTCTTCACCTATTCTGTCTGCTAACAGGAGGGAAAAAAGAAGAAAGCAAACCCCGACATGCTTCCACAATGCCCTGCAATCAGTAGAATTGGCTGCAAACACCGTGTTATTTTTGTGTTGCATTTTCAATTTTAAAATGGAAGGATCAAAATAATGGATGGGAATAATTTTCTGATAGTTTGCATTCCCTCCAGACTCAATCCTGCATCCATTGTTCATCAAAAGTCCACTGGGAATTGAAGGAAGCTCTTTGTGCAGGATCAGGCTCTTGCTGGCAGCAGATCCATGGCAAGGCACATTATCCAGGCACGGCTCAACAGAGTTCAGACTTAAGGGAAGATTTGTTGGGAAATGTTTTTAAACACTGCCCCAGGACATGTTGAATAGGTAGCTAATTCCCACTGAAGACACGTGTACCTGAGACTGAG
The DNA here is from genome assembly GCA_013398275.1 of Promerops cafer. Lineage (NCBI taxonomy): Eukaryota > Metazoa > Chordata > Aves > Passeriformes > Nectariniidae > Promerops > Promerops cafer. The sequence goes on along the minus strand of VZSE01011740.1, from coordinate 3,153,086 downwards.
CCTGAAGAAAGGCTTCCCCTCAGTCCACATTTCAAAATCCTGTGGAAAATTCCTGAGGTCCTTGGGCACAGGGGTTTGTGTTGTGGTCTGTGTGAGTTCTGTGCTCTGGTGGGGGCCTCACCCAGCCTGGCAGTGTCTGTCCCTCATGCGTGGGGAAGGTGGAATTTCATCATTGTGCCCTCAGGTATCAAGTGAACCCTACCATGTATTTGAGCTCTCTGGCTCCTCTCTGATACTGAGCATCCCTTGACAGGTAAAAATCCCAGATGTTTTGTGCTGGCTGGGATCTGGGACAAGATGGAGGGAAACAGGCCAACTCCACCAGTGCTGTGTGACAACACCAGGGAGCATCAAGAGGCTTCAGAGAGCCTGGTCAAGGTGCTGCCAGGGACTGGTGTGCTGCCTTTGCACTGCTCTCCACTCACTCCCAGCCCTGATGAACCATGGATTTATGTGAAAGAGCCAAAGCCACAGGGGTGACACTGTCCAAGGTGCACTGGCACAGATGTGTTCCCTCCTTATGGCAACTGCTGCAAGATCTGGCAGCTTCTTTGTAAAGGGCAGAAGCAGCACTGGACACATCCTGCAGCACCTGGATGATACCTGAGGCTGGTATGCAACTCCTGGGTAGACTAGTTTTAGACCAGAAGGGAGAGATCCTTCTGAGAGTTTGGACATGCAGAATCACAGCTTCATTCAGCAGAGAGGGAATCCCCTGACAGCTAGCTAATCTATAGACCGTATGACATTTTCTTGCTTTGAAAGGGCCAGGGCAGCGAGGCAAATCCTGCTTCCAGGAGTTGTCTTACTGTAAAAATTCGAGGAGCAGCAGATAAGCAGAAATACTGCCCTGCTGTACTTGGCTTAGAAGCAAGATTCAGCCATCTTCACCAAGCAAGAAAGCTGCATCAGACACCTCCCAAGAGCAATTGGTGGGTGACCATCTCTGCCCTCTACTTTCTACAAATGGACAAGAACAGCACCTAGGGCTGCAGACACTGTCAGCAACAAGGACAATCCTTGCCAGAGCTTGTTCCAGCTCTTCTAAACCTCACCGTGCTCTTCAACAAATGTTAGCCAGCTCTGCTCTAGACCAGCCTGCCCACAGACCATGAGGGACAGAAGTGTTCTCCACTTCCTCTGTGAAGCTGAGCTGTGAGAGCCCTGCTGTGCCATCCCTCACCCATCCCCTGCCTGTGACTGCCTTGTCCTCCTGCCTGGAGCAAAAAGGCAGCACGCTGTCCACAGGCTAAACCTCTTCCACATGCCCAGGCATCCCATGCAGCTGCCACTCTCCAGCTGGGAAAACCTCAAGGAGCCCAAAATGCAAATGCACCAGAAAGGCCACCAAAATCATTGCTTCAGCATTTTCAGCCGTTTTGGATTGTCCTGATTGTCCTGATACTGATGACAAAACGCCTGCCACACTGAATAGCAGAAGTTCAGAGCCCAGTGCAGAAATCCTGCACAGAAAGGTGTCCCCATGCTGGGATCTCTCCTGCCAAACACGAGCATCTCTGTTCCCAAAAGCTCCAAGAGGTATTTGAAGTTCTGAGCACCTGCAGAACTGGGGTCAGGATGTGCCTTCATGTTGCAATTGGAGGATATAAAATCAATTGCAACATTCTGTTTTAAGGATTTAATTTTCATGTCTTTGCTCCCTTCTTTAATCTCTACACAGCATGTACTCTGCCTGCCTCTAGATATTTTAATTCAGTCACAGTAAGTCAGTTGCACAGAATGGGCACTAGAGAGCAACAGCAATTCAATTAATTTCACACTCACTGTGGGGAGCTGGGATTTTAAATGCTGCACATTGCAGGTGATCTGTAACATTTCTTTTTTTNAGAGCAACAGCAATTCAATTAATTTCACACTCACTGTGGGGAGCTGGGATTTTAAATGCTGCACATTGCAGGTGATCTGTAACATTTCTTTTTTTCATATACTTGCAAAGCTCTTTGTTTCTTTCTTATCAAACTTGGAGGTCATGAAAACCAGAGGTCAGAAAGCTCCTGGCCATTTCATTTCAGAAATAAATATGGTACCTGCTAATGCAAATAAAATCACAATCAAGCTCACACTGACACTTCCTGATTGAAAATGAAATCAGATCAAATTGATTTGTATTAATAATAGAAAGGCTTTTAATGAACCTGGTATGACCTGCAGCAGTGTCACACTGGAGATCCATAAACTGGAATTAGATGTGAGCTGCCAGCAATCATAAGATTTCTCTTTCTTGGGACAAAGTCACCAGTCAGAATGAAACAAGTACAGCTAAGGCATTATTTGTCTGAGGCTAATCACATTGCTCTGGAAGTGAGAAACTGGGGTCTAATTAATCTAAGAGTTTGCTGTGGGGAAAAATAGTGAGAGGTTTTGGTGGAATACCAAACTTTTCCAGGAGTTTCCCAACTCTTGTGAACACTGGGAGCAACCTGTCCTTCTCAAAACCTGGGTACAGATACACTCGTCCCGTTTGTTATATTTGGAATTAGGGATCCAAAACAAAGCCAACCCTTGTTCAGTTAAACTGCCATTGAAGCCTCTCGGCCTGCGTTGAGAGCCTGTGATTCCTCTGATCAAAAACCTGCAGGATTTTAGCTAAAAGGGAGGAGAACTGTCTTGTGTGACAGAGCTGCCCCAGCATACATTGGAAATGAGAAATAACCTCAGTGCAAGAGTGTGTTCACACATTTGCAAGCAAACCAGAGCCACCACCCAGCATTGTGTGGACAGGAAAGAAGACCTGCCTGAAATTCTTTAATGTGCTCTTCCCAAGAACTCCCAAACTCCCTTTCCAGCTGACTTTACCTCCAAGGTGTCTGCCACTGGTCCCACACGTGTGCTTATCTTTTTGCCATCTGAGGAATAATCAAATGCTTCCTGGCTGTTCACTCCCAGATACGGCGCTTCTGCACAGACAACGATTTTGCCATCGTCTGGCAATTCCTCTGCAATAGCAAGGATACTGTAACCTTTAAGCTTGCCAATTAATAGAATCTTCCTGGCTCTGGTCATATGGACAAACATCCTAAAAATTTGGCCTGTGGAAAGACAAGAATGAAAATTTGAAAATAAAACCATGAGAAAGGCTATACCTTGTTCACAATGAAAATTAGATGTGCCTTTTAAGTGATCATTAAAAAAACCCTGATCTTAAAACACTCTCAAATAAGGGTTTAACAACAGACTCTGACAAAATTTCATCTAAAATGCAGCTAAAAGACAACAGAATAAAAGGACTGACTTTAAATGTAGAACCTTTATCATCAATGCTGCTATTGTTCAAGCACTTGTTAAATAGTGCTTGAAATACTGCATATTTTAACATTCCCCCCATATGAAAATGGCTTTGAGATGGCTCCACATTCTTTCTGGAATCCAGCATAAAAAAAAAAGAATATCACTACATTACCTTGCATTTGCTCTTAGAGTCATTATCCCTAGACAGCACCATCATTTAAGAAATTTATCATCAGTGGTGTCCTTCGAACAATGTATTAGTGTAATAGATTATAAGAGTACTTCACTGGGATGATATATTACTCCAAAGATGAGAACATCTGGGAAGAATGAATCTGGGAATAGATTTAGTGTAATAGGCTTTATGAGAGGATACAAGCCTGGGTATTGCTACTTGTAAAGGTGCAGTGCTTGGCCACAGCCACCTCCACCACAAAAAGCATATAAACCCCTATCAGACATCCCAAACCCAAACCAGAAGCATTTTTCCATCCCTTTCCCTTCCAGAAAGGGTGATGATCTCTCTGCTGTTCACTGAGGGATGGGGCTGGCACTGTGAATTAAAGCACTCGTGTGTGGGCACGTGTGAGTGAATACAAGGGCATGGAAGGCAGGGTACAGGAAAACTCCTGCCAGAGGAAGATCAAAGCCCACAGGAAGCTCATATCTTTCTTTATAAGCAATTTCCCGCATTTTCTGAGCATTTCCATGGCATTCATCCTCCCCTTACTCAAGACAAAGTAAAGGATGATAGCTTCAACTTCAGTGACAACCTTTACACCAATCTGGTGCAATTTTACCCTCTTGACTGAACAACTTGCCATTCAAAGAGCCAGAGGCACGTGTTTCCTGCAGCCTGACTCTGCTTTCCACTCCTTCAGCATCCCCTGGGATGTGCTCAGGCGAAGTTTTTCTGGGAAAAAGAAAGAGACATTTTGATATTATGATAACAACCAAAATCTGAGCATACAGCATAAAAAGCAGCAACCAAAAGGAACTCCTGGAAAAGCTTGACCATGCATGACCATGAAAAATTAGCCCAGAAGCATCACAAGTATCCTAAATTCCTGTCCTAAGAGAACCTAGTTTGGTTCTCTTAGAACATCTCAGTGCTGGCAGCCACCCCAGCCATAGGGGCTTAGGAAGAAGGGGCCATGGGACTAAAGGAAAGACCTCCCTACTGTTCAACCCCAAACCTTTCCCATTTTCAGCTGGTCCCAGACAGGACTCTATGTATCTGCTGGTTTGGAGTGAATTACTCCAGTTACCCTGGCCAGGTTTTGCTCAATTCTACAATTATTATTTTTGTTCCAGCCAAAAATAAGGTTTCTTTGCAGATAGGGGAAAAGATATAAAATCTAAATTTTTTTACAAGACAGGAAAAAAAAATGTTTTTCCTCACAAAGTGCTCAGAAAAGCAGGGTGCCTCCAGATGCTATTTCACAGAAGTCAGGCCTGTGACAATGTCTCTGGATGAAGTGAGATGTTACCTATTACATAGGGAAGGCAATAGAGGACTGGAAGAAGTCCATAGCCTCCAGACAGGTTAGATTACCCTATCTGAAGAAAGTAACCACCAGAAATGGATGGTGATCATTCTTCGGGCCAGAATTTAGAGCCATTTCAGTGGGATTTTTTCCTCCAGCTCTCCCCCTCCACTCCTCAGTAAAATGAGAAAGAATTCATAACCCGTGTCAGCCACAGTCAGATAATCCAAGACTTAAAGAGTAGAACATTTCATATAACCTCTTTTCTGCCCCTCACAAATGCTTTAACAACTTTAATAAGATAATGTATAGCTATTATCCTACAGCAAGTGTAAGTCAAACAACTATCAGCTATTATTTCAGCAACAGAGAACGCTCAGCGTTCCCATAATCCACAGCCTGGAACAGTTTACACATTGTCAATTTTAGACAGAACTGGCTTTTTCCACATATCAAAATGTACACTGATAAATGGGAATTGTTTAGCAGACCCCACATGGCTGGGTAATATACTGCAGCTCAAAAAAGAATAATGAGGGTATCAGTTGGACTTCTGAATTAATGATACCTTAAATTAGTTTAATTAATTAGTTTAGTTACCAGAGTAATTTAGTTAGCAGATTAATTAATGTTTGTTGAGTGCTTGGAGATAAAAGCCACATATAAAGGCTGTTATTAGAGGGTGGATCCAGAGGTGCAGGTTTTCCTCACTCTTTATTTATCCCAGCACCAGCTGGATCCAGGGGCTCACTGCAGGAGCCTTCCAGCAGGCTCTGTGTGGAGGTTGGTGTTCCCCAGGACGTGCTCCAACTCAGACACTGCCACAGTCAACAATCAGCTGGGAGGATATCTCCAAAAATTTAGAGTTAAAGCTTCTTCTCACCTCCTTTCATCCAGGCTGTAGGCTCACACACACTCCCCTGCACACTTTGCTACATGTTTGGGTGCTTCCTGCCACTGTCCCCCATGTTTCTGGAAAGTTCTGGACAGAAAATCTAACAACATATTCATCCCATCACAGACAAAAGCATAAGGTTAAAAAGGAGAATCTGCACCTCTTGGAAGTTGCCATTGCATCCAGGTAAGGGTCTAGTCCAAGAGCAACATCAAGAGCTTTTTGTAAGTAATTCCTGAGCTGCTCAGGTACACGAGAGTCATTGAGGGCTATTTCTTTGGCCTTGAGGAGGTTCTCAGCAATGTGCCCAGCCAGAGTTTCTGAAATGGAGATTAAAAGGAAGAATAATGATTTTGTAACTGCTCAATCAGTGGAAGTGGAGTTTAAAGTACATGAACACAGGTGTGCTTTTTTTTTTTAATACAAAAAACAGGGTTTTGAAAGGCTATGAAAACAATCATGAAAACCTTTTCAAACTGAAAAAATGTTATACTTCTAAAGGATTTTTGCTGCATGCATTCTCCCTTTTTCCCCTGCTGATCAAGAATAAGAATGTTTAAAACACATGAATTTTGCTTTTAGAGCTGCAAGACAAACATCAAACACCAGACAACTGCTACAAACCCCGCTCCTCCAGGTACAATTTTCCTCAGAGGAAGCAGAATGCTTCCAAATCTGCTCTTGCCAAACCAGGCAGGAGATGCAGGCAGTGGGTGAAGCTTTGTAAAAAGGAGGATCTGTGTGCCAATGGGATGCACAAGTGTCCCCAAGCTGTGTCTGTGCCAGGGAGGCTGCTGAGCACCACACAACATGTCAGCACTTCAAAGGCTGTGGAAACATCTCCAAGATGCAGATCACCTTGCTCTGGGAGCCAAATCAGTGCTTCCCGTGGTGCTAAACCTGCCCTGAGATCCCAGAAAAGCCTTACAGCAGCAATCCACCAGGGATCACAGCAAGCCCCAGAGGGCAAGGCAAGGTTCAGAGAAACTCCCCCACTCCTCAAGTGTGAGAACACGTGCTGGGTTATGAAAGCACCTGTGAGACACAGGCCAAGAGGCTGGGGTGGAGCAGATTGCCCCTGGCAGGGTTTTATTGCCTGGGATAGAAAAGCTGCAGAGGACTACATGGAGTGAGTGAGTGAAAAAAAGACATCTCTTTTACTTCTGTGGCTTTCCAGAACCTGAAGGGAGCCTACAAGAAGGATGGAGAGACCATTCACAAGGCACGTAGTGACAGGACAAGGGGGAATGGCTACAGACAGAAAGAGGGTAGGTCAGATTAGCTATTAGGAAGAAATTCCACTCTGAGAAGGTGATGAGACCCTGGCACAGGGTGCCCAGAGCAGCTGTGGCTGCCCCTGGATGCCTGGCAGTGCCCAAGGCCAGGCTGGACAGGGCTTGGAGCAGCCTGGGATAGTGGAAGTTGTCCCTGCCCATGGCAGGGGGATGGAATGAGATGGGCTTTAAGATCTTGTCAAACCAGCCCATTCAGTGATTCTGTGATATGCCATGATTTACATCTCATCCCAGTCTCCAACCATCAGGGGCAGCTTGTATCTCTTCCAGCAGTTTTATAAATAATTGCAACTGCAGGAATAATCCCCCCTTTCCCAAACCGTGCTGGTTTGCTGAGCTCAGCCCAGCTACACTTGCAGTGAAGAGGACGCACTCTTCCTGCAGCATTTTCACCACCACACGAGGGAGCATCCCCGGGCTCCCCCTGCGCAGCTGGAGAGTGCTGTAGGCTGGGATCTGCTCATCCTCCCTGCCAAGCACTCTGAGGCTTTTTGCTAATTTAGAGGTAAAAACATGTTTATAATCCATGTTGGCTTTTAGTAATCACCATGTTATGCTTCTGGATAAGTAACAGACAGGGATTGCCTGTCACACAAGCGGGAGGAAACAAGACTTAAGCAGCTGTTTTGTAACCTGTGTTATAACACCAAACGTGAGAGCCAAGAGGTGCTGCGGGGAGAGGGCGCAGGCAGGGCATGCCAGGAGCAACCCTCCATCCCAGATTACACAACCTTTGCAGGCAGTGCTGCATTTTTTGCAGCCTGGTGATGCTTTGGGCCAACAGCAGAGGTCAGAATTGCCCTCATTCATGCAAGCACCAGACAAGTCAGAGCAGAGCTCAGGGCTGGCTGCCTGGCTCAAGGCTCTGAGCACTGAGGTGAGCTAAACTTTATGTAACTATGGTTTTTTTTAAGGTTGTTCCAGGAAAAAGTGCTTCATTTCAGTGCATAGTTTTACACAATCCCAGAAAAACTGCTGGACTATATTAAGTCCTAAATTAGATTTCCTGATTGTGTCGCTATGGCTCTATGTATGCACAGACATCTCTTTCCATTTCCCATCTAGTTGTGCATTATCATCAGTGGAAGGAAAGAAAAACAGCTCACTCAGAGGAAGAAAATGCTGAAAATAGCCCTCCCATGAAAGAGCAGGAAAGGGCTGCTTTAAGACTCCAGCAGCTTCATGAATCAAAGTTAAGGTGGCAATTCTTAAAATGGACCATTCATGCCAGCAGAATGGTTCCCAGCATCTTCCTGGGCAGGTGCTGAGAGCACAGCCACCCTGTTTTACAACTAAGCCGAATAATAAATTGCAGCTTTTACTCGGTCTGAAATCAGGAACTTTTGATTCACACCAAAGTCAGGAGTCAGGATTGCAAGGTGGTACATGTGGGACATCAGCATCCCCTGAGCAGACAGGCAGTGCAGTGCCATGGAGGGACCTGCTGCTCCAGAATCACAATTAAACTCTGCAGTTTGTGCTCAGATGGCACTTTTTAGGTGGGGAAAAGAGGAGGACACTTTACTGTTTGCAGGGGGGCACCCCAAAGGAGGCGCAGGGGCAAGAAGACAGTCTGGATTTGGCAAAAACAAAGCAAAGACACAAGACCAAAAAGACCAAATATTTGGTCCCCGTTTTAGGGCTATCCTCATTTCACCTTCCAGGCTCTAGATCTGTTTTGCAGCCCCAGCAATGCCTTCCAAAAAAGCCCCCCTTGCCAGCCAGGGCAGAGCACTGAACCTGATCCACCTGAACACTTTTCTGCCAGACTGTTTGGTGCTCCTGTGCCAAGCACTTTGGCAGGAGCTGCTCGGTGCTAAGCACTTGGAAATCCAGCCTGCTAAATTCATCCCAAACAGCTCCAGCCATCATATTCACCAAGGCACCTCGGGCATTGACAACAGCTTATCCCAACCCTCACCTCCTTGCCTTAGTGTGCAAATACATGTCCTGGCACAGGGCATGTCATGGCCCCTGTGGGGACAGGGGTGGGCGGGCAGTGTGGCCAAAACCCGAGTGCGTGGCCATCAAACACTGCAGGGGGCAAGTCCCGAGCTGAGCTCAGCCTGCTCAGCCTTAGCCTCAGCATCCACAGTGCCAGAGCCTGCAGCACAGCCAGCAGTGATGGCCTGGGGACAGGCAGCAGCTTAGGGATGGAGTGGGAGCATGAGGAGAGGGAGGATGCAGCCAGAGAGGGGACACTGCTGCTCATGGCAGGAACCAGGGACCTAAACTCTGACTGAACTTCGGGGAAAAGCAAGGAGAATATACACTAGCTGATGCATTTTCTGCGGGTTCTACTGCTAGAAACTAAGTTGAAAAGGTGAATCCCCCAGTGGCCCATTAGGGAGAGAAATTATTTATAAAACAAGCATGACAATCCATCAGAAATTAGTCACAGCCAAAGCTCTCTTGACATTGCAAGTGTCCACCACCCCACTATTCCCTTCTCCTGGGGTTGTCCCACTCCCTCCACTCCAGGTGCCTGCAAACCCATCTCCTGTGCTCAGCCTCTCTCCTCTCCCTGCCAAACCCACCCTCTGCTCCTTGCTGCCAAGCCACAGAGCCTGCACGTCCCATCCACGGGGAAGGTGGGGACCCAGCACTAGGGCATCACACGGTGTCCCCTCCTGTCACACCACTCTCCTGGAGCTCCCCACCCCACACAGGGAGTTTACCTGAAGGGTTATGCATGTTTCTTCTTGTCCCCTGGCCTCAGAGGATGCTGTGGCGGGTTTGCTGCCTCTGCAGAGCAGGAGGTCGGTGCTCGGTGCCCGGTGAGGGGACAAAGGCTCCTCCCTCAATCACCAGGGCAGAGCCCCAGCCCTGGGGAGAGGCTGCGTGGGGAGGATGGCCCCGGGCTGGGGCTGCACCCGCCTGTCCCACCCAGAGCACAGGCAGCAGGTGAGATCCAACAGCATCTGACATGAAAAAAGCACAACAAAAGAGCCGACTTTCAATGCCTTTGCTTTATGTAAGAGTAAGTTCACATCCTGACCTTGGGAAGCTGCTGGCTCTCAAGGAAGTAATTGGCAGTTTCATAACCTTCTAGTTACATATCACAGACATGCCCCAGCTAAACCACCAGATAGGGGGCCAAAAATGTCCCAGGACTCTGAACCCCAGATTATCTACAAGTGGTCCTTAGCCACAAGGTCACCACTGCCCTGTACAGCTGAACAGTGGAGCAAGCCCTGCTCTGGGGGCCAGGCCTCTGCACGGGCTGGGGCAGGTGCCAGTTCATCTGCACCCCAAGAAAGGGTCCCAGCAATGGACTGGCTGAGGGAGCCACCAGGAGAAAGCAGTGGGAACATCCAAGGTATCCAAAAGCCTGAGGTGGCCTGCAGCAGGGCTGGGCAGAAAGGGCTGGTGAGGAATCAAAGCAAAGTCCTTAAAGAGCATGTGATGGAGCCAAGGTGGGCTGGCCATCTCCTTTTGATGAAACACAAACTGATGGTAATGAGGAAATATGGACTCCCACATATCCAGAACACCATCTGTCACCTCTGGAATGTATCACCCTGGGCTCATTCACTCAAGGACTGACTCAATGTACCTGCAAAGTGTGCAGAGAGAGCCCAGGGCTGGGCAGGGGAGGTGAACAGGCTGGGGGAGCTCACATGGGGCTCTTGGCAGCCCCTCTGCAGGACGGAAGGTACAGAGACATGGCAGTCATCAGTGCTGGCAAGCAGCTGGACTGTGGAAAGTTAATTTGCCAACTTCTCAAATGTAACAGGAGATATTTCAGTGTCCCCAGAATAGAACAGGGAAGTATAAATAGAAAAAAAGTAAATGCACATGATGAAAGAGTAAAAGAAAATCAAATAAAAGAAGTCTCAATGCTGACTGCATTGTTATTAATTAAAACAAATAAACAAGATGAAAAAAGACCTCCTGGCATACCTAAGATTATTCCATTTTATGATTCAGTAAACAACAGCCTGCATTAGAATTGCAGTTCCTGCAGAAAGCAATAAAAATTGTATTTAGATTGGGAGTTAAAATTTCAGATGAGTATTTGGTAAACAAGCTATGAGCTTTAGTGTGCCATCTAATCCACATGCACTAGCTTTAAGGTGACTTTGTGAAAGATGTTTCACTTTGGAGACTCTGTCTTCTTCTTCTTCTACAAAACGGGGTTAACAGCCTGTCCTCTTTAAAAGGCATTTTGCCATCTGGAGGTGAAGCCAGCAGTGAGGACTAGAGTCAGGAGTCACTTCTTGGAGCAGGGCTACATGGCTTTGGAGATTTTTCTTGCAGCTCTATCTCAATATTAATTTTGAGATAGATGAAGGTTCCAAAGTGAGTTTGGCTGCAATTAAGCCTTCAAAACAATGACACAGCGTTGTCCAATGTGTTCATTAAGACCCATTTTTTCCTGCCTCTGCTTTTACATCTGATTTTGGTTTTCTTGACCTTTGTTTCTGAACAAGGACAGCTTTCAGAAACAGGCTGAGAAGGTGGCGAAGACAGGTTTGTGCCTTCAGGCACTGCTGGTGAAATCAAAGGAAGATCTTCCTGTGCTCAGCACTCAGAGCTGTATGCCAAGGGAATACTTTGTGTGGCAACCTGAGCCTGGGGCCCTCCAAAAGCCCCAGCTGGAAGATCACATGGAAAAGTAAATTGTGCATCCCCCCAGTCACGTGGGGATCAAAACCCAGCTCATGCCCCAAACAGCCCTTCAGGAGATAAATGCTCTCTGATAATTTTTTTAAACCCACCATAAAAGCTAAAATATATATTATAGATATAGTTTTGTTCCTCAATTCAAGAGAATCCCAGAAATGTGAACTCAAAAGAGGTTTAACCAGCTGGTATTGACCCCCATGCTTCTGCTCCTCTCTCATCCCATAAGAGCAGCTTAGAGCTGCAGCCTGATCAGAGGCTCTGCTCAGCAAAGGAGGTTCCTGAATGATGTGAAGAATCACACAAACTGCCTTTCATAACTTTAAATTTGCTGCAGGGCATCATGTTGGAAGTTGATGTATGCACTCCTATTGTACCTCTTAAGCATTATAAAAGCAGCTGATTACACAACCCCATCCTGGTAGTCGCACGTGTCTTCAAACATTCCTGCCACCCCTAACGTGCATCCCAGATTAGGTAATCTCAGTTTTGTAATTAGTCTCTCACATGGAGACGAGACCTCCCCTCCTGATGCCTGGTCACCCTGGAGCCTTTAAAAAGCACCTCAAAGGCACCCAGTGATGGGAGATCTCTGGGTAGGGAGATTTCACCTTCTGGAAGCATGCTGGTGACAGAAGAGGCGTGTGCTGCAGCAGTCCCAGGAGCCACCATGCCCCAGGAGCCCCGGCAGACGGATTTCCAGCTGGTGCGAGTCAAGAGCACGTGGTGCCGCATCAAGAAAGGAGAAGCCCTTTCCAATGATGAGGATGAGATCACTCTCTCTGAGGCAAAAATGTGAGTATAGGAAGGAGCCTGTGTTGCTCTGGCTGGCCAAACCGGGCAATCTTCTTGGTGGGATGGGGAAACCATCTTGGGTGCCATGGCGCCTTCAACCCACAATGACAGGATTACAGAATTACAGAATAGTTCAGGTTGGAAGGGATCTTTGAAGGTCATCTAACCCAAACCCCTCTGATGGACAGGGACACCTTCCACTAGACCAGGGTGCTCCAAGCCCCATCCAACCTGACCTATGTGTATAAACCTGTGAACATGTCTTGGGAACACATTCAGTACAGCAGCACGGGTGGTTGCAGTGCTCCTTGGCACAGCTCGGAGTTACAGAGGGAATTTTATCAACAGCCTCCATTTTTGTAGACAGGAATTTTCTTTAAACTTCTGAAAAGCTTACTCAGGGACATCTGTGTGCTGCACTTTGGCTCTTTTTCTCCACTTCTGTGAAACTTCAATCTGTGTGTGCAAAATCTCACGCCGAGGCATGGGAGACAGATGGGTTTATAGAGGTGGTTGCAGACAAATTAAATGGGTAGGTGGGAAAAATAAACTGTCACTGACAGGAGCAAAACCCTTAACACATCCCTCAAACTGCAGAAGTCACCTAATGCTGGTACAGAGAGAGCAAAGACAAAAATTTCCCCCAGGGATACATACAGCTCTGCTAATAGTACATCTCTCCAGTTAATTATCTTTTAATTACAGCATACACCTTTTCACAAGCACATGGAGCTCCATTCATGATGCAGATCTTTCTTAATACAGCTGTCTTCTGCATGTCAGAAGTCTTCCAGCCTTTGTCATACTCAGATTTTAATGGCACAAGTCTAACTCTTTTCTCAGCCAGGTCAGAGAGACCTTTGCCAGCGCCGGCAGTGACCGCGCACGAGCATCACCCAGGCAGAGCTGCAGCAGGTAGAGCAGGACTTTGGCAGACCCAAAAACAGCCTGCTGGACCTCAGTCAATAGAAGGATGAACCTAGGGCCCAAGAACACGCAGAAAAATCCTCATCTGACATAGGCTCCCACAAGGGCACGTTCAGCCCCAAATTCCCTATGACTTTTGTAGAGCAGAGGGGTTGCAATGGGTACTGCTTGCACCATCCAGCACCCAAAGCTGATTCCACCAAATAATATTCCAAACCATCCTGTCTCTTAGAAGGGTTACACACCAGAGATGAATGCACATGGAGTTAAGTACAGCTATAAGATGGTGCATTAAGATGTACACAACAATGTTTTTTCTGATACCATATTTGAAAAGCCCAGAAGAAATTTTCTAGAAGGTATAGAACTGGTTTTCTTTAACAGCTGTGGAGTTTAAGGGCTTAGAGACTTAAGAGTTTAAGACTTAGAGACAATTTGGTAAAGAAAGCGGAGAAGCATTTATTAGGACCTCTAAGTGAATGTTCAGGCATGTGAAAAGAAATTGGGCATGTAGGGAAATCTGATTATCCAATGAAGATCACAGAAACTCATTTTTTTACCGAAATGCAGCGCAAGAAACCATCTTATATAAAATACATTTTGCTACTTCCTTCTGCCTGTTTTTTTCCCCTTTTATGATTCTCAAGTTGTTTTTTCCCTGGTTTGCCCATCCCACAGAAGGAAGGAGTTGTAGGGCTGTGTTTTTCATTGGTTTAGATAGATAATTAATTTTGGCTTTTATTTACCCTTGAAAACTCCTGTGTGGAAATGTTTCCCAACCCCCAAATAATTTTCTTTCCCTCTCCAGGAGAACTTCCTATTTCTATCAACCTATTTTGAGGTAGAGATCTGCTAGTTCAACTAAAGCATAGTAGAAATACTGGTCTGAATGGAGGTGTGTGGCTGTGTATAGATAGACAGGAATAACTTAACTCCTACCACCCTGATACACCATCAGAGGATGCTTCTTCCATAAATGTGGAAAATTTTGGCAACCTCTTCTTTTCCCCACTCTCATTCTGAAAGCTGAAATGATTGGGCTGGCTCATTCTTTATGGGTTTTCAACTTCTGGCGTGAAAAACATGTCCCAGACCTTCTGGTCTGTATCTTTTTAATGCTGTGTAGGAATTCAGGCATTTAACTCTTCACTAAGACCTCGGAGAGCTTCTCCATGAATAAAATTGCTGAGCCCTGACACCCAGAGGCGTGTCCCACCCTCACAGCCCCATGTTTCTGCAGTGCATGGGCAGGAGACTCCACATTTTTCACCTCCCAGCAACATCCTTAAACTGGTTCAGACATGCAAAGGTAAACTAGGAATATAGTGATTCCAAACCATGTTTTCTGATCCTTGCCAGAGGTGAGTGCATCTCCGAAGGTGGGATTTCCTGGATAATTGAAGCTCCCATCTATTTTTGCTACAAAGTGGTAGAAACGTACGACATTCTGGAACCCTCTAACACCACTCTGCTCTGGGGTCACATCACTGACCCCCAGCAAATAGAGCTCGCCACTGCCGGCAAGAGGAAACTGCGGCGCTTCATCGTCATAGACGAAGTCGTCGACAAACTTTACGGCTCCAAAGTCAGAGAATACTTTGAAGAGAACAACGTCCAGCACAAAATCCTCGCCCTGCCAACCACTGAGGAGACAAAATCCATGGACTTGGTGTTGAACATCTTGCACGAGGTCCAGAACTTCAGCCTCGACCGGCGGACGGAGCCCATCATCGCCATCGGCGGCGGCGTGTGCCTGGACATCGTCGGCCTCGCCGCGTCGCTCTACCGGAGACGCACCCCCTACATTCGGGTTCCCACCACCCTCCTCTCCTACGTGGACGCCAGCGTGGGGGCCAAGAACGGGGTGAACTTTCTGCAGTGTAAGAACAAGCTCGGGGGCTACACGCCCCCCGTGGCGAGTTTCCTGGATAGATCCTTCCTCCAGAGCATCCCTCGGCGACACATCTCCAACGGCCTCGGGGAAATTTTAAAGGTATGAACTTTTGCAACTGCAGTTTTCAAAACTGAAGTCATACAATGGTTTGGGTTGGAAAGGACCTTTAGAGGTCACCAAATCCAATCCCTCTGCGATGAGCAGGGATACCTTTCACTAGGTCAGGTTGCTCAAAGCCCCATCCAACATGTTCTTGAGTATTTCCAGAAATGGGGCATCTACCAGTTTTCCAGTCCCCTGGAAAACTCATTCCAGGGTTTCACTAACCCCATCATAAAAAATTTCTTCCTCACAACTAGCTTGAATCTATCTTCTTTCAGTTTAAGCCACTATCCCTTGTTCTATCACAAGAGGCCCTACTAAAAAGTCTGTCCTCATCTTTCTTGCCCCTTTTAAGTATTGGAAAGTAAAATGTCCAGCAGGATCCATGGCATTGTATAAAGAACTTAGAGGAATTAAGGTGGGCCACCAAGGGTGGATGGGGACTTTTAACTCTCATTGAGTCTATATATAGTCTTTTTACAGCTGCTAAATTTGTCAGAACAGCCCTTACACTCAGTGTCCAGTGCTAACCCTGCAGAGGAAACGCCAAAACTCACAGCCAGACACAGCAAAAACTCACAGGAGACACAGCAAAAAGAGGGAAGAAAAGCCTCATCTTTCCATTGAGGCTGATCCATAGCACTCTGTAATGAACTCCTGGCAGAGAATCTGAGGCTCATTATGATGAGGATTAATAATCTGCAAGATCATTTGCACCTACCTCAGTGGGTATGTCGAGTGTGGTCAATCAATCTCCTGCAAGGCAAATTCTACTTCTAAAATTACCTGGAAAGTGCACAGTAAATGGCTTTATGACTGGAGAGCTTTGGAAACTTTTGATAAAGCGGAGTTCAAGCTATTAAACTGTATTAGAGATGAGTTCATCAACAGCAATTTTCAGTGCTCGCACAGTGAGAAATCCCCAGGATATCTGGAGGTTTCTGGCAGGCACTGTGAAACCCTCAGGTCACCATTCCCCACTGCAGGGGAGGCTAATGCCTGAATCAGAGAGGGAAAAAATATGTACTTCTAACAAGGACAACACTTTTAAACCCTCATATTCTCTATACTGCAGTTTTCCCTCCTTCCATTGCCCAAAGAGCAACCCCAAGGATTAGATGAGAGTTGTCCTGGGATTGGCCACCACCCAGTCCCTGTCCTGGGGATGGCCACCATCCAGTCCTGAGTTTCCTTCCAGGCACACAAATAACCAAAGCTCATTACAAACCACCTGCTGGGCTATGGGAGCACATAGCAAACCCCCAGCATGGGCAGAGCTGCCCAGCAGCAGGGGAACTTGCACACCAGTGCTCCCATCATCTCTGCCATTTTACCAGAGTCCCACTGGACATTTCCACGCTGCCTTTTGCACACAACTTCACTCAGCACAGCTGACAATGCTGGGTCACATTCTCTAGAGACCTGTTGAACACACCCCAAATACATTTGTGCTAACCAGGAACTGTGTCTACAGAAACACCTTTTCAGCTAACAGAGGTACAACTTGTCCATGCACCACATGTGCAGGTGTTTCTTTGCTAGTGTATAACATGTTATTGCAGTCCAATCTACTGAAACACTCAAGTTTCCAACAGCACATACAAGGATCAGACAATTATCCTTAATTATCTCTTCTTTGTCCCAGATGGCCCTCATGAAACACAAAGGGCTGTTTGACCTGCTCAAGAACCATGGAAAATATCTACTGGACACCAAGTTCCAGTCCTGCAACAGCTTTGCTCACCACGGGGATGCTGCACTGCAGACTACCAGGATTGCCATTGAAACCATGCTGGAAGAGCTGGCTCCCAACCTCTGGGAGGATGACCTGGACAGACTGGTTGATTTTGGCCACCTTATTAGCCCAGAGCTGGAAATGGTGAGTGACAGACTTTATATTGCAGAATCCACTTCAGAGATAAAATAAAAAAAAAATCAATAGGCTGCATGAAAACCTTGTGAAAAGGAGTTGAGATAAACTCCAGATTTGCACATGCTACCCCAGGTCACCCAACACACCAGCCTGGTGTCAAAGGGACTCCTTCTCCTGCCCCATTTCCCCCACACCTCTACCCATTTCCAATTCAGACCTCACTCCAGTTGTTGCTTCTTACTGGGCATTTATTGAAGCTCAAAGAAAACCAGACTCCAGTGAAGCTACTGGAAATCACCAACATGAACTGTAACAGCACAAAGGCATGGAGGCCATAGCCCGTATTGCTGGGGAGAAATTGCCACTGGGGAGTGGGGGGGGACACCTACATTTTATCCAATATTCAGAGCTCATCCCTGCATCTCATGGTGCTCTGTCAGCGATTTAGATGGGAGGAGAATTAGATCCTAGATCCCGATGGGAGGCTTTAGCTGCGATTAATCATGTGTAAAACAGATCATCCTAGCAACCCATAAATCACAAGATGCCAACACCCAGCAACCGCAGTGAGTCAAATGTCAATTTTCAGGGACACTTTTAGAAATAAACCCCACTTGTTTCCTATTTGCCACCCCGAAACCTTTTCTGCCACCCACCTGTGCTGTGCTGCAGAGGGTTTTGCCGTCGCTGATGCACGGGGAAGCTGTGAACATCGACATGGCATTCATGACGTACGTGGCCCACGCGCGCGGGCTGCTCGACGCCGAGGACAAGGAGCAGATCCTGCGGTGCATGCAGGGCCTGGAGCTGCCGGTGTGGCACAGCGGCTGCAGCTGGGCCCTCATCCAGAGAGCCCTGCGGGAGCGCCTCAAGCACAGCGGGGGACAGCCACGGATGCCCCTGCCCACCGGGCTCGGCGTGGCAGGTACTGCCCGAGGGACCCCCGGGAGCCCCCCGAGGGGGCACTTGGCGGGCAGTGACGGCCTGGGAAATGTGCCCTGTGGTTTGCAGTTGTGCGTTTCTTGTGCTCTTTTTCGCATCTCGGTAAACCCATTGAGAGACAGGATCCCTCCTGTGTACAAGCCCCAGAACTCCATTAAGGGCTGAGGTATAATTAATTGCATTATGATTAAGCAATTCACCTTGCAAAGGGAAATGCAGTGCTCTGGCAGACAAACCGGCAAGGGGAAAAGAGAAAAACAATTCCTCTGCTATACCTGAAAAGATTTGTTAAATATCCTTGGCAAAATTAATTTAATTTTTTACCGTGCCTAGAACTAATACTTGTAAACTAATATCTGTTCAATATCAGAGAGGAAATGCTCCTAAGATTTAAAAGTAAAAGCCAACCACCCCCTAACACAGAAGCAATGCATGGGACCAGGTTGTGATCTCTGGCATCCCTTTCATTTTCACACCATTTCTGTGAAGCTCAGTCTCTACACACAAGACAAAAGGCTCTCACAAACTGGAGTGACTCTGCCACAGTCAGTCAGTGTGTGCAGGCAGGAAAAGCTCCTCTGGATGTGCTATTAACTACAACTCTCATTTTCCAGACATATTCAATGACACCAGTGAAGAGACCCTGGAAAGAGCATACAAGCTGTGGGTCAAGGACTGCAAGACGGTGCTGGAGGAAGAGCTGAAATCCCAAGGTGATGGTCCTGCCCCAGGCCTGAGCTGTTTGCCACAGTAAGGTAGTGGGCAGAACTGAATTTTGAACAAGATAAATCCAGAAGCACCCGTGACACTGCATACACCCCAGAGCTGTGTGGAACAAGCAGAATATTGGCATCTGACATGATTTGCCTTTTTCAATTGCTTTGTTTGAAAGGGAATCTCTTATTGCTGAAGAAGTGATTGCTCACAAGTGAAACGACCGAGTGCCAGTAGTGTAGTTCATAGCAAATGGTCTTCTTTCAGGGAAAATGAGCAGGATTATTCATTTATTTAGTTAATCCAAGCTGGTAACTGCCATGGCCCTTGCCACTGGTATTCCACCATTGCTTGTGCTTGGACCCCTGACACAAGCAGGGGTGTAGCTGACTCACAGACCATGGTATGGCACCAGGCAAAAGTTCTATGCTATATAAAATATTTCAAATAGGTTATCGCCTTCACTGGTCATTCTTTTCTTCTTGGTGTTCTGCTGGTTTTCTCTCATTCAAAAGAGCAAAACAAAGCAGCTCATCTGCCAGCCTCTGCACCCAGCGTAAGGGAATGACACACTCTGATGGGAGGCACCATCACAAGTGACAGATCAGTAAATATCACTGCTGTGAAGCACGTGGGGGCTGTCTCTTGGCAGTATGGCAGCCCTTTGTCTCGGGACTATCAGATACTGAGGCCACACTGCCAGGTCTCCTCTTGCTGCCCAAACGTTTGTGGTGGTTTCACTTAGTAACCCCTGCAAGGCACCGGTGAGACAAACAGCACGGTTTGCAGCCCTGCTGCCTAAGAACAAAGTTGGGCTCCTGGCAATATTGCAGAACCCCCTGGTGTCCCCACAACCGCCACAGGGCTCCTCGTACCTGTCAGAACCTGGCTCCTTTCCCATCTCAGCCTTTTCTGGTTAGGTAAGGCCAGCTGGGGAAAACCAAGAGAAATTAGAGGACTCCACACATCTTCAAGCAGCCTCAGTGTCATGTCTCAGTATCCTGGCAGACTCAGAGCAGATTATATAATGGATGCTGATGGTGAAAAACGTAAAAGTCATGCCATCCTTCTCCCTGGAGGTCCAATCAAAGGAATTGCAATCAACAAACAGCCTTTGAATTATTTACAACATTATTTGTATTTTCCCCTGGTGTTTTTTTCCCACACCAGTTTGTGCTGATGTGCTGGCTTCTGTTTTGCTGAAGTAATAAAAGCTACTAAAATTGAAAAACTTTTGAACTAATGATTGCATTGCTGCCCACAGTGTGTGCCTGAGCATCTTTGCATGTGCTTGAGAGACAGACTGGAGAAGTGTGGCATAGAGCTGACATAATAAATCCTTTTTCTTCTTGAGCCTGGAGAAGAGGTGCTTAAAACTACACAGAAAGCCCTGCTCAGCCTTCTCCAGAACAGTGCATCTCTCCAGCTTCAGGACAGGATTTCACACAGATGGTACCATCTTACCAAGGAGCTTTAGAGCACACCCTCAGAGCCACAACTTCTTAGAAATAAACCCATAATTCCCAGAGCTAAATTACCTGGGGCTGAGTCTCCTTTTTCCAGACCATCAAACACGGGCTCATTCAGAGGGTTTCTGACAGCAGCCACTGTGTGGGGAGAGCATCACTGCTGCTCTCAGGGATCCAACAGCACCACCAGCTTTGCTGGAACATACAGGAACAGTGCAACAGGAGAGCAGGGGAGGGTCCTTGAGTGTCTGAAGGAAGGAGACAGAGGATGGACCAGGCTCTGCTCAGTGGTGCCCAGCAATAGGACAAGGCAGAAGCACAGAAAGTTCCACCTGAACTCGAGGAAGAACTTCTTTGTTGTGCAGTGACTGTGCACAGGAACAGACTGTCCAGAGAGGGTGTGGAGTCTCCCTCACTGGGGGTATTCCAGAACTGTCTGGACACAATCCTGGGCTCTGGTGTGCCCCTGATCGAGCAGGGAGGTCAGACCAGATGACCCTCTGTGGTGTCTTCCAACCTGAAACATTCCATGACCCCAGCTTTTCGGGAGCATGAGAGAGCCTCAGGGACAGCAGTCTGAGGGGCAAAGGTGCTGAAAGCCATTTAATGTTGTGCTTACAGTGATCACCTGGGCACACTCACAAATGGTCCTCCTCTCCAGCAGCTGTGTGGGCCATTTTTCACACCAGATAACCTAGAAATGAATGAAGCCCAGGATTATCCCCTGCCCAAGTCAGTGTCCTGCAGCAGTGTCCTACTCCCATCTACCTCCGTGGAGGAGGTACAATACAAACATCAGCCTGAGTTGCTTATTTTAGATGTCTGGGAGAGACTCTCAGGAGCCCAAGGGCATTTGGCACTCCATTTCCAGGGAAAGCCAAGGTGCAGCTTAGCAGGGTCGAGGTGAACTGAACTAAAAAGAGTCACAAAAGCACACATGCACATTTAAAAGCCCAGCATCCAGGACCAATGTGTTACTGGTGACATGACCTGGCTGTGGGTCACCTGCCAGCCATTCCCCCATGTTGGCTTTGCCTCTGCCTTCAGAAGCCAGTGGTTGTGTCTGTGACAACATATCCAAGGAGCTGAAGCACAATTAGGACTGAAAAGTGAACACATGATTATTATTATTTTTTACCCTCCCTTCTGCTGTGGGTGACAGAACACAATCAGCCCCTGATGTGCTTGGTTGCTTGGTAGCAGACAGGCACATTTTTAATTATATATTAAAATATGCTAAAGAACATAAAACGGCTGTGTGACTAATATGTGTGTATCAAGAAAGGCACATGACAGCAGCAAAATTGCTTCAGTGTCTGATAAAAAGTGCCTCTGCCAGGCTTGTCATCAAAAGATCAAGGCAAAGGGGTGGAAAGTATTATTAATAAAACAGTGACTTTTTAAAATACCCTCATTGTTTGAGGTGCATTTTTTTTAATGTCTAGCATGAATTTAATTGTTCTCCATTTATTCAGTTTTGATTTAGTTCCTGCTTTTTCCAACAGAACTATTATATTAGACCTAAGATCTCTGCTTATTCTCTTATGATGCATTACTCCACAGAGAAAAGCAGAAAGTCCCAGCTGGGTCCTTGCAGTGCAAGTTCTTCATGGATTTGTTTGAACAAAATTACTTCAGCGGCCAGAGAATAAGAAATTATTTATTATTTACAAGTGCTGAAGTAATTTCTTTTGTAACAACCTGGTCTATAAACTTTTTCAGCAGGGAAACAAGAAGAGAAATATTAATAAAATCCCAACCAAACCAGCCTATGATTCTGTGGTTCTGGAATGCAGAGCGCCCAGTGAACAGTAGCATTCAGTGTACTCAGTGTAAAATGAGAATCAGACTAAAGAAGACATTAAAAGGTTTTGACTAAACGTATTTGAAGTGGCTGAAGAAACAGTGCTGAACAGAGCAATGCCCCGCTCCTCGTGCAACGCAGCGCCGGCTCCCCCGCCCTGTGCTGCCCGCCTGGAGCCGACTCCTCTGGTGCGGATTACGGGCTGCACTCAGAGAAAACGATCTGCAGATGACAGCAGTGAACCGCGACGCGCCCTGGAGCAGGGCGGGTCTGCTGGGCCGGGCCGGGATGGAGCGCAGGAATCCGCGCCCGGGGGTCTGTGCTGGGAAGGACGCAGCCCCACAAGAGTGTGCTGTTCCCCACTCGTTCAGTTCAAGTCTCGCTCCTGCTGCTGTCACAGGCACACAGGAGGAAAGCCAGGGGGAGCAGGGAGCTCTGGAGAGGCGCTGCTGAACAGCAAGAGAGCAGGCAAAGCGCTCGAGCAGGACCAGAGCCCCCAGAGCCGTGCGCCCCATCCACCAAACCCAGCTCTGAGGCAGCGTCCTCAATATGTACATCAACCCCATGGTGGCATTTATATACATAGATTAAAGAACAATCGATATTTACGTGCTTTGCACATAGATATTGCATATAAATATTTTTATAGTTATAAAAATATTGCTGCCCTGGCCCTTCCTGCTGACCATAGCAGCCTCCTCCTTTCCTTGCACAGCTCTTGGACAGCACTAACACAAAGGGGTCTGTCACAGGAACCATCACTTCCCTCTGTGATGCCAGAGCACAACTCCTGTTAAGAGCATCACTCCCAGAAATTGAGCTGGAAAAGGAGCAGTTTCAAGGAAGGGTGAAGCTCAGGTCACAGGTAAAGACAACGGTGCTGCTCAGTGCACACATTTGACTTGTGAGCCAGCATCCTGTCAAGCCTCATTGATTTTAATAACTCAGGAACACTTTTTCAAGCCATTCCCCTGCAATTTTAAACAAGTATATTTCAAAGGAGCTGGAGCAACAGTGTAGGACAACTTTCAGCACTGGGACCACCCCCAGACATGGGAGCAGAAGGAGCAGCACTGCTGAGCCCACCGAGGCAGAGCCATCACCACCCCCCTGCTGGGCTCCCAGCTCTCCTGGGAAGGAAAGCACAGTGAGGTGACACGGTGGCAGTGTCCTGCTGTGCCACCACAGCACAGCAGAGCCCTGCAGCATCCTCCAGCCCGGACACGGGGATTCCCAGCACAACAGACCACAGCAGGCACAGCTGGACTTACTTTTAAAATCCACTTTCTTACCCTGTGAAGGATTTTTTAGGCTTGTCCAATGCAACTGAAAAGAATTCTAAGCAGAGCTGCCACCAACTCTTTACTGACACAGATCCAGTGCCTACAGCCAATATCCCCATGATGGGTGTTCTTCCTGTTCCTCCTGGGCTCTCCAACCCAGCCAAAACCTTGAGGTGCTGCCACCCACAGCAAGAAATTCACTCCAAGCTGACCACAAAAAAACCCAACTGACCACCAAAAGCAAAGTCAAAATACATCTAAGAACTCAAACTTTAAATAGAAATTATCTCCTAGGCTGCTAATAAATAGATTTTCTAATGCAGTACTACAACATTCCAATACTATGCTTAATTTCTAAAGAAGTTACATTACAAAACCTGCTGGGAACACTCACGAGACTCAAGTATCTTCCTCAAAAGAGGGAGTGAGGCTGTTCAGCTGTAGTCCTAGTAGAGTCAGGCATTTTTTGTTGGGCTGATTTTTAAATTGAGCTAGTAATTTTTAATGCAACTGAATTAGGTACTTTCTACTCTAAAAGGTATCAGACTTTCAGGACACTGGTCAAATTCAATATTTCTGTTTATACTCAGGGCTCAAACCCCCTGAGACAACACTCAATAACCCCCAATGCTGCTGCAGCAAGGTCCACAGAGAGCAGGAACTCAATGCTGGGAGCACAGGGAGCAAAAGTCTGTTCACAGGAAGCAAGAAGAACAAGCCCAGAAGGGATGAGAGAAACAGAGACAGAAAAATAATGAAGATGGGAAGACACAAGACGACCATAGCTGGTTCCTCACCAGCAGAAGCCAGGAGCAGCTGTCTGCATGGTGGCTGAGAGGATGTTTGGGAGGAGTGAGCAGAGAGGGGAGGGGGATCCTACCATGCACAGGTCAGCTGGAGAAACGGGTAGGGGACAGGTGACCTTGCACGAGTGACAGCAGGTATCCTGAGGCCTCACAGAGCCCATGACCTCACAGGGCACCTGATGAGCTGCAAGGGGCAGGGAGGGAGGGAGGTCAGTGACAAGAGTCCATGGGAGGGGAGAAAGGCAATGACATTTTTCCACATCCACCTGTTTCATTCCTTACTCTGGACCATAAGCTCTGGGTCTTTCCACTTTGGCACGTATTTACAAAGCCCAGTAGGGTCTGGTCTGCAGCTTCATTCCCTGTGTGATTGGCACACAAACACAACTGGACAGCTCTGGTGGAACCAAGGATGCCAACCAACACCAGGTCAGGAACATGGACACATCCATGGCCAAGTCACAGACAGAGAAGCACTGCAGGGACTTCAAATGCACAGGAAAACAAGATCCACTCACATGGAAAACGAGTGACTTACACAGATGTATGTGAAAAACCAAATGCTTTAATCCATCTATCAAGAACAACAGTTCAAATTATTTCATTGGATACATTAATATTGATCCATAATTTACAGTGCTATGGACCATACACAAATTATTGCTGCAGTCAACAGCAGATGAATATCAACATTACAGTACCAAGCATCATAGCAAGAGGCAGTAATTAATGTCACTTTTTCAAGAAATATAGGTATTTATACTATTATCAACATCAGCTTCCCCCCCAGTGCATTTTATGTCAAACAACATAAATGTAAGTGCATTATTTTGTGCTTTGTGCTTTCCTTATGTACCTTCTTTTTGCTTTTACAGGTTGTAAGAGTTAAATATTGCTTTATAGGCCAAAAGCAGTAAGGAAGAACTTCATGGTACTCTGCATGTCCCTGCCTGTTGCATGGCTTTGGCAAAGTGAGAATTGGTCGGGTCCCCATCCACCTGCTCAGGGCAGCCACCGCTGCCCAGCGTCACACACGTCACCGTCACCAGACCGGGCAACAACTTCTGTCCATCTCACTCCACCTCGCCCATGCCAAACCCTGCCTGTGACTGCTGCCTCTGCCACCAACCCCTGCAAAATGTCACAGCCACAGCCACCACCATGCTCCAACGGGCAAAGGCACCTCCCATTAGCACCCACTGGGGGTTTGTGCCTCCTAGAGGTGTCCCCACTGCAGAGTCACCATTCCAAGGGTGGGCAGGCTCAGAGGAGGGCTGTAAGCTAAGGGAACACGGGGGGAAGAGTGAGAAGGGCACAGCCAAGTTATGTGTTACCCCAGAAAACACAAGGTATAGGAGCACACACCACAGCTGCTGCGGCCACAGAGACTTCTGCCAAGGAATCCAGCTCTTGATGGAATGGTTGGCCTTGAATCCTAACTCACCTCCACACAGCATGTAGCCAAAAATCAGAAGTCACGGCTGTCAGCGAGTACCAGTGGTTTCACATAAGCTTGAAAAATATTCATATACCACAGTCTAGACTTGAATTTTTGAATGCCCAGGGCAGGCACCAAACCAAAAGCCTCATTCAATACATTCAGTGGTTCTCAGTTACTACACTCCAGCATGCACACCCTGATTTGTTGTACCAACGCTGCAGAGCTGCCCCATTTTCTGGGGAAGGGCAACACAGTCCCGTGTTACAGCTACAAGCATTTTTTACAGCCCTGATTTTCCTACCTGTCACCCCAGCCAATCAGCAGCACCAGAAGCCTGCACCCCCATACTTGACTCGGAGCTATGGCACAGCTGCCTTGCAGGGACTGGGGGCACGTCCTGGCCCAGGATCACGGTGACCACAGCACATCCTGCAGCCTCCTGGTCAGAGGCTTCTCTACCCTAGAAAAGACATATTCCCAAAAGCTGTCTGGGGTGAGGGGGAGAGGCATCATTACAACCCAACTCCAGCTCCTCCTTCAAAAACTATAGAAGAAAAAAGAAAAGCCACAACCCTGTGGCTGCATCAACGCTAACACATCGCTGGCGGCTCAAGCGGGAAGGGAGGGCTGGACACAGCCACGGGAAGAGTGACAGGAACACAGACCCCGAGTTCCACAGCCCCGCCGAGCCCGAGCCCCCCGTGCTGGGAGCACAGGTGCCAGGCAGGGGACACCAGGAGCCCTCGCCACCCACACCAGGAGCAGTGGTGCCAGGCAGGGGACACCAGGAACCCTTGTCCCCCATGCCACAGCAGTGGTGCCAGGCAGGGGACACCAGGAGCCCTTGTCCCCCATGCCACAGCAGCGGTGCCAGGCAGGGGACACCAGGAGCCCTTGTCCCCCATGCCACAGCAGCGGTGCCAGGCAGGGGGCACACCAGGAGCCCTCCCCTGGGGAAATGCCTGGGAGAGGGCTCG
The DNA here is from genome assembly GCA_013398275.1 of Promerops cafer. Classification (NCBI taxonomy): domain Eukaryota; kingdom Metazoa; phylum Chordata; class Aves; order Passeriformes; family Nectariniidae; genus Promerops; species Promerops cafer. The sequence goes on along the minus strand of VZSE01011740.1, from coordinate 3,126,507 downwards.
GCGAGCTGCGCCGTGCGAACTCTCCTCACTCTCCCAGGCCACCCCGTCCTACCCAGTTCACATTTGGTTTCTGAACACAACCTGCTGAGCCCAAGGCCTCCTTGGAAAGCCGGCCAAGCTGGCACTCGAGTTACTCACCGTTGCACTCATCCTATGTAATTTCCAGTGCAGCACAAAGGAGAAAGGGAAGCTCTGGTTTTCTATCTGTAGGCACCATGCTACACCTCAACGCCCCATACACCACCACCCTGAAGCCCTGTCTACGCACACTTCAGTCAGTGCTAGTCGAGGAAGACTACAACTAGAGTTTAAGGCACTTCATTCTGAACGAGCTACGCCTGCCAGTCAGCTGTAGGCTGCCGTGGAGAATTCCATTCCCTCCGTCTAGCTCGGAACACCACCTGTCACCTCCGTGGAACACCTAGGCTGGATATAACACAAGGAAAACTACCGTTATTGCATAGGACTACACTTGAGTAGATAATGCACCGAACTACCTTTACAACATGGTTGCATGTTAAAAATTAATAACATTGTTATCAAGTAACAGTTATTTGCAGATACAGTAATTTACTCTTTTTTTTTTTCTTGGTTTTTTTTTTTTTTTTTTCTCTTATGTCAGCCCCAGTGCTGAAATAGAACACGAATTGCTCTAACGGGTATATTAACTACATAGTTATGTTTCCAAGCATAGTACTACTTTTTTTCTGTATCACTAAAAATAAATATGTAAGTTCAGTTTCTCTACAGAGTTGTTTTATTACCTAATCTAAATTTTTACTCTACCTTAAATGCATTTAAAAACATTTTCAAAGTGAGACTGTAATATACAAAATATTCTCAAAATCTCTCTTAAAACACAGAACCCTGCATAAAAGCTTCCTTTCAAGTGTTTACAAAGAACACAGAAAACTTCCAATGAATTTTAAAAATGTCAAAAAATCGCTCCAATATTAAGAGGAAAAAATCTTACAAATGAAATACAAATAAATTTAAAACAAAAAGTTGAGGATAACTAAGGAATCCATGCAAATCAAAAGAAACTGTACAATGCAATTTAAAAAAAAATAAAGCCAATTGGATATGTACAACATAATGTGCCCAGCTGATAATATGCATAATTTTTTTTTTGTCCAAAGAGTGTATCCCAACTTACAATGCTCCTGCTTGGTTTGCCATTGGCAAAGCCATCCATATGTGTCACAAAACAAAATAAAAATTTAAGAGGAAAAACTTGAACCATGATCAAAAGAAAAACCCAGATCAGCTCAGAGTAAAATTAAACAACACTCTGAGACACTCACATCTCCCTGCAGTTTCAGCAACAGCATTTTATATCACAATCAACACAGTCAGGATGTCTTAACACTTGGGTTTAGTTTGTTTTCTGAGTGAAGTCAGGTGGGTATTTTCCCTAAACACTTGTCAAGTAAGACCAACATTTGAGAGACACTGTATCTTTAAGGCAGCACTATTCAATTAATACAATTACAAATTGGACTTTTTTTGTTGTTGTTGTTTCTTTACATTCTTAAACTTTACATTTTGTTTCCAAGTAAATAGGTGGCATTTACAATCCTATAATTGCCCCCTCCCCCCCACCAGTAGAAACAGAGTCTTCATCTGTAATTCTATTGCTTTGAGTAGATTTGACCAGTTCAAAGTTCTTGGCGAATCCAGTTCACAGATCCTGTACATATGCTGTACAATATTTTGGAGGCATTGGTAGTTTTAAAATAGAATATACAAGTTTCTTCACAAAAATTCTAAAAAAAATCCTATATATATAATATATACACACACGCACACACACTGATGAAGCACAAGGGAGAGAAAAAAAAAAAATCAAAAAATTCTACAAAAAGGTAAATTATTTCATCTACTGATCAAGAACCAAAGCAGTCTATGAAAGGTGTGCCAACAGATGCTAACAAGCATGGTCAGTGTCCTCCATGCTCACGCTGCTCCGCCTGCTACTCGTCTTTGATGCCCCAGGAGACACGGAGGAGAGCAGTGGGTCAGTCACTCCCACAGGGGACAGGGTATCGTCCATCAGGATATCTTCCAGTTTGGATCCCATTTTGGCAGGAACACCGTAAGTGCCAGCTGGTTCAGTCACGTTTCCCAGGTTGTCACTGAAGGTGATGGTGCCGTCAGTGAGGTCCAGGGTGGTGGTGCAGGACAGGTCTGTGTGGTGTGGCATCATGTCTTGGGTGCAGTTGTCCAGCACAGGCTCCTGTTTGATGACCCTGTTGACCATGTCAGGGGAGCACAGGCCTGTAGATGGGACAAGGGACAGTCCGTGTGCCCGGGCTTGCATCTCAAGCTCCTGTGAAGGAGAATAAGGGGCAAATTAAAAGAAAAGCTGGAAATAAAATCTGTCATCTTATGCTTGTCTTGCAGCTTCCAGTTTGCTTCTCCTGTACACGTTTCCTCCCTTTCCCATAGTGACAAGTGCTTGTACCTTGCACGCTCCAGCCCTGCAGATTTTCACCTGAACAGCAGAGTCTTGAAGAGGTGGGTGAACACCATCCCACACAGGCCCTTCACACTCCTCCTCAGCACCTACACCAGAGCCAAAACCCAGCACCCTGCAGCACAGACATATTCCCCTCAGGCTTCTTCTCAAACCACGATAGGCAGGTTTGGCATCAGGTAGGGTGAGGAAAACATTTAAAAATAGGAAAAAAAAAAAAAACTAGCAGAAGCATGTGTTTTTAGTAATTTTTAAGAAGTCATATGTGAAGGCACAGCATGTCTATGTGATCCTTATCAATCCCTGCTGAGACTCTGGAGGGGACATTTCTCACTCTACTAGTCTGGCAGAGCTGGAAGAGGTCAATCAAAACTGAGCAACAACACTATTCCTGTGCAGAAAAATCACAAGGAAGTCACAGGAAGGTTTCAGACTTCAAACAGAGCCAGGATTCTTCAAATTTCCATGGAAAGTTTAAATCCCACCTTCAAATTTAATCATAGAGCAATGCTCTCTCAAAAATACATCAGTCGAAGAGATGTTTTGCTTCTACTTCTGCATTGTATTAGGCAATCACAATCTCTGTTGTGATTGTGCTGTTTCTGGATATTCCTGTCACTGAGGCTGATTATTACCCTGTTCCATCATTTCCAGGCTAAAACAAGCTTGTAATGGCACACTGCAAGATCAGAGGAGAAGGTAGAATGAGCAAGCACTTCTTCCTTCAGCTAACATGCCAGAATCAGGAGCTCCTTATTCCATGCTTAATCAGAATCAACACAAAAAGGGAAAACACACTTGAGGTTATTTGCTGCCAGATGTACTGCCCGTTATTCAAGGGTCTGGGTTTTATAGGGTTTTGATTGAAGGAGCCAGAGCAGATGGGTAATACAAAGCAAGATGAAAGATGTTTGAAAAGCAATCTCACTTAGCTTTGAAACACCACTGCTCCATGCCTGCTCTGCAAAAGGCTTGTGTGGTTTTATCACCTCATTCTAGCAGCAGATTGCTCAACCAAATACAAAACTGTGCTGAGGCTCAACTCGGCCTGTTCTATTTTAAAGCTGTTTACTTCCACACTTGACTCTCAGGTATTTGCAGCTTCATTATCTCCCTGGTGGATTAGCTGGGCTGTTGAGGGGTCTCCTGGCAGGCTGCAACTGCGTGCAGAGCTCAGCTGTTTGTGCTGCTGGGGAGCAGCAGCACGAGGATATCTGGGACATCACTGTCTCCATGTTAGGTGTTCTTACACCCAATTCTGGTACACTTCTTTAATTACCCTTCTATGAAGAGGGGTGGCTATCCAGAAAAAAACCCTGTGTTGGCTTCAAGGTTAAGGTTTCCTATCCAGCTTGAGGTGAAGACAAGTGAATTAGTTAGAGAAATGGAGTTTTCACCTTTAAATTTCTGTGTAGCTCAGAACACTGGGAACCTGGGTGAATCTAACAAGGCAACAACCCACAGAGAAAACATATTCATGCCACCTACTGCTTTTCAGTGCTGAGGAGAACTGTTGAACAGTCCTACAGACTTCAAAGCAGCAGGGAAGACTCCCAAACAGCTGAACTTAATTTCACGACTATCAACAACTACGTGATACACGAAGTCCCAATGCCTTAGGCCAGGCAAACAGAAGAATGTATTACCATGTAAATCTTTTTGATGGTATGGTTTGGAACTAGCATTGGCCATGGTAGAACAAAAACAGACCACTCGTAAGTGCTTTTACTAGAGTGTTGGGATTCTTTTTTTTTTTTTTCTTAACTAAGATATCTTTGGCTTTTTCTGGAAAAATCTCTGCACTCTGCATCTCAGCACTGCCCGCCGTTAATTTAAACGCTCGCTCCTTCCAAACCCGCGCCCCACGAGTCACCACAATTTGCAACCACGCGCTGCAACACCAAGAGCATTTGCAGCTCATTTCTCAGCAAACCTGTATTCTGAGCAGCAGGTGCCTGTTGGCATGTTCCAGCTTCTTCTGCCTGTTCTCCAGCTCCTTGGTGCGCTGCTGCTCCCTCTGCAGCTTGCGGATGTAATCCACCGACGCCTTCAGAATCGTTCCCTTGTTCCAGCGCATGTCACTTTGCAACAACACAAAAGGACGAGGTGAGGCTCTGTCTCACAGCTGTTCCCTGCATGCCTGCCCCTGTGACTGCACCTTATCCAGACATAACACCCCGCTGCTGGTTATTCCAAGTCTGTGGATACAGAAGGTGTTTGAAGTGCACTAGAGGGGGCTGGAGCACAGCCCTTGGGAAGCAGGTTTGCTTCAGAGAGAGGGAGGCTGCTGCATCACCATCTCCTCCCATCATCTTACTTTCTCTAAATAGGCAAGAAACATCTTACTGCAGACTGTCAGCGCAAAGATCCACCTGTCCTGTGGGTTGGTACTGAGATATATTGTCTTGCTGGCCTTGGAGGAGGCACCAGAGCCTCTCTGCAGAGTAGCTCTGAAGTTGCTCCACGAGCAAGTGCCTCAAAATACTGGAAAATCCCCCCAAAATCCTCACGGGGCATTGATTCAGATTTACGTGGACTTTCAAACTCCAGAGCAAGGAAGGTTCCTTGCTACTGAATCAGCATTGGGAAAGTGTAAATACAAGCTAAAAGCAGTAAAATCATTGTAGAGTTTTCATAAAGAACATCTGGGAAATTACAACAAACACTGACAAATTATCAGTGAACAAGCACACAAGCTCTTTATTTTCCTTCTTTTTTTCCCTTGGAGGGAAGGGGAGTGTGATGGCTCCCAGACAAACTGCCCTCAGTTTTCACTGAAACAGGGACCAGTTCTGTCTTGTCAAGCTGTAACATCTAATTAATTAAAAGAATCATTTAGCAAGAACATGCAACCATCTAAGCAGCCAGACTAGCATAAGGTTTCCCATCCTCACCACTCTGACTCTGATTAGGCAGTCACTCCCAGCACCAATCCCAGCTTTGAGAGAAAAATCATGGAATTAATACAAACACAAGCAGGTTCCAAAAGGGGAAAAATGAACCCCTCAAAAAAATCTTCAAAAATTGTAATGGAACCTTTCCAACATTTCTGCCATGACAGAGTGCTAAGAGCAAGTAGAAAATATAGGAATTTGGGTTTTTTTCTAAGTTCTTGCTCTCCCCTGGGATTGTTTTACCTCCTCCCTCCCACAGTCTCCCTGGGCATGTTGTACTTACGGGTCATTTGACTTGGGTATCAAGGTGCCCAGTTCTTTTATACGATCATTAATATTAAATCTTCTTCTTCGTTCAACTTTGGGAAAAACAGCACGGATGTTACAAGTAATATTCACACTTAATTACAACTTCTCAAGTGTTTTATCAAAGATTTCTTTAAGCACCACTGAAATGTTTGCCTGAAGCTCAAAATAAATTATCACTGGATTTTACTCTCCTACACATGGATGCACTAGGACAGAAATTCTGTCTATACTGTAAATTTGGGGACAGCTGAAGTCGCAGAGTTTAACTGAGACTAAAAATCATGATGACTGAGAAGCAAACATTTTTCTAGGCATAAGCATCACAGACAAATTAAGAGACAAATATTTAGATGCTCAAAGAAATCCCAAGACAGAAAAAGGGACAAAAGGCACAGTCTCTCTTTTCAAGTAGCCTTCCATGTGCAACACTTTGAGGATCCAAAAGTCAAATTTAAATATCAATTTTCCTGCATTACCTTTTCATGCTATGGAAAAGGCTTCTGAGTGGCTCAAGGCATGAAACAGGTCCTTTTTTCTACTACTATCAAGTATAAAAAGATAAGTTGTGGATCCTTCAAATCATAAGATGCTCATTATTTTAAAATGCTTTTTTTTCCAACTTGGAAATATGAGTTCCTTTCAAAACTGAAATTTATAAAATTGCCATAATGAGGACCCACACTGTAGTTTAATGTTACAAATTGACCACATATCTAATATAAAAGAAAAAATTAAATTTAAAAAAGCAAAATCGTGCAAGGTAGATTTGTTAAAAACAATTGGGTCACATATTGAACCCAGCAATTCCATCGACAACAACCACTCATTCACCACGTGGTTTATTGAAAATAAATAAAAATAGAATTAAAATTTGATAGTAGATTTAAGGACACATTTTACAAGAATTTGAGATATTTGATCTATGGGCATAACACAATGATCTAGTGCTTTACACTACATGCAGATTTAAAACATCAGTATTTGAACATTTAATACCCAAAATCATTCCGAGAATTGGTGCAAAAGGTGAGGAACCAAAACTTACTCAAGTTGTGATTGTCTTTCTTTTGCCTCTCCTTAGCCAACGCTCTGGCTTCTGACTCTGTAGGAAAAATACATGCTGTGCATGTGAATGAGGTAATTAGAATTAAAATAATTCAATCACAGCGTTTCAGCCTGTGAAATATCTGCACAGGAAGCCTGGTGGATATTTGTCACACCAATCATTACCCCCATTCCAAGGAGCAGGAAGGGCTTGTGGATGCCACAACACAACGCTGGGACTGAGCTTCACCTCTGCACCTGTGGAGCATCTCTTCCCACACTTCCCAGAGTGACTCCCATGATGGGAATGTTTCCCACGGAGGCCCTGACTCAGCAAGGTATCTGAGGACAACAAACTGCTGAAATCCAGCACACCTTCTCCTACGTCTGCACACGTGTCCCACGGGAGCTGAGCCAGAGGAACAGCATGCTCACAGCACTGCTGCCTGCTCAGGATGTGACACAGACACGACTCAGAGGCTCTGCTCACCCAAATTAAGGCTACATCCCTCTGTGGCACGTGCACACACATCACCAAAACACTGAAGGGATAACTTAAGTGACCTGTTAAGAATAGTGTATTTTCCAGCTACACTAACTGCTCCTGTCATATGAAGAAGAAAAAAAAAAAAAAGGTGAAAAATTCAACATCTTTCTTTCTTAGTAATAAAGTTGGAAAACAATTGTTCTTGCTTTGGGAAAAGCAAAAAGGAAGGTAATGTCAGCCATGCTGCACAGAAATTGTCTCCTCAACTCAGAACTGCCCTTCATCTTGCTCTTCACACTTACTATCTATTTTTTATTATTCTATTATTATTGCTATTATATTCTAGAATAATATTATTAACTTCAGCATGCAATTGTTCAGGCAACAGCACAACTAAATTTCTTTTTTTCAGTTCTTATGTGGTCCTAAGCTCAAGCAATTTTAAGTATTTTATCTTTGCTCTACTCCTTTTCATTTTTTTTCAAAGGTGAGATCATTAATCCTTGCCCCACTGCATTGAAATCCCCAAACCAGCAAGAACTTTGCAGTTCCTCAGTAAGTCAGTGAGGAGCAATGAGTGCATCATCTTTTATCACCCATTCTATTGTGAAAACAATCCCTCACTGTAGCCATAAGTTTCTTTCCTGTATTACTTTATTTTGATCAGAAAGAGACTCACCTAAATTAATTCTGTGTACAGGTAAGTGTAGAATATAGACATTAAACTTATTTCAGTTCTGTTTTGATGTATTTGATGTATTGAGGACTTCCATAAGACCACTCACAATTTCCCCTCTCTTTCTGCCTTCTTGGCCTGAAGTCTGACACAACCACCTGCAGCAAATCCACCAGTCTGCACATCCAAGTTGGGTTGGGTCTGCAGCCTACAGCCCCTGGAACTTCCTATACTTGGGGCAACATAACTGCCTCTAATGCAGGACTTTGGAGTAGCTCTCCTCCCTTCCCACCCTCCTCTTACACAGTTCCATCTCTGTACAAGCTTTGCTTTTTCTAGCAGCCACAAATCATTGTGGGCTCTGTTTGTCTTTTTTTGGTGCCGAGTTCAAATTCTGTGCCGTCCTATAAATGCAAATACCTGCCGGCTCAGAGAGGTGGCATTTCCTCCTGGCTCATTAAAACTGCTCTGCTTGAACTAATTCCTGCCCAGAACCTGCTTTGCAACTGAGTCAGCCTGTGAGTTTTCACAACAGAAACCCAGAAGATGACAGACAAGAAAGAAACCAGGCCCCTACCCTACTGCATGGTCAGTGACTCTCTGTTGGGCTTAAGAACAGGCATTTCTGGGCAGTAATATGATTTTGCCATCAGTTCTAGAGTGGATCTCCATTTGTTCAGCCTACAGACAACCATACCTTGTACATGTACCCTTTGTGTGGTTATATCCCTCCAAGTGATATAGGGATATATTTTCTATAGCCCTATAGATATAGGGATAAATAAAACGTGCCTGCGAATATGAAACTTACCATTTGCTTCAAACTACCTTGCCCCTGTACACATGTGCTTGAGAAAAAGAGGTTTTTTAGTGTCCCACTCTCCTGCCCCTGCCTCCCACAGCTCATTCTGAGCATTGCTGCAGGAACCGGCATAAAAAATTTAAGGGACACTTCATTTTCATCTTAATTTAGTGATGCATATTCATAGAATCATAGAATGGCTTGGGTAGGAAGGGACCTTAAAGATCATCAAATTCCAATCCCCCAAGTGCCTAATTTTACATTTTAAAGGATCTACATGTCCAGACTTCACATTATAACAGGTGATTTGTTCATTACTGCCCTCCCCTACTGAAGCAAACCCCAATGTGTATCACTCCTTGACGTGAATCCCACAGAGACTCCAGATGTGAAGTTGTTAAAGTTTGATGTTGATAGAGCAAACAGTAAGCCCAAACTAGAAAACAGCTCTAGAAAAGATGCATGGAAGCTTCCTGGAACAGAACACAGTGCAGGTGTGACTGTAACAACTACAGATTTTATATGAGCTTGTGACAGTGAACACACACGTGCCCACACACAAACACAGGCTGAAAGTAACTGTTCACCCATATATTCTTTCTCATAACAGAAATTATGTCCAGTATCACCTGAATTCAAAACAGTGACACTATTACTCCAAGGTGGTATTTTAGATGTATTTACCTGTGAGCTCCCTCTTTATATTAGGAAGATTAGCTGGACATGAGTTGCTGATGTTTAGTCCTGGAGGAGGCATGCTTTGGTTGCCATAAAGGTCAATCAAATTGCCAGACACAGGCAACTGGAAAAGATAAACAAGGAAAAGGATCATTTGGTTTGCCTTTATGAATGCCTTTGTACAGAAGAACAGAGTCAGGATATGCTAAATAATCTGTGCTCTTTTCCATGTGCAAACAGAGCCTGCAAGAAGGTCAGCAAAATCCACAGATATTCATGGGCACGAGGGATAAAATTTCTACACTGGGAAAATTCTTTCTCTCTCCTCAAAAGTATGCAGAGTTAAAATATTAAGAGGTAATAGAAGAGGTAAAATGCTGACAATATTGCTGCACTGTTGCTCCTTATTTTCCACCAGAACTATTACATCTATATCCCTTAAACTTCTCTCATATCTGAAAGAGCCTACAGAACTCTCCCAGAGAAACCCCCCACTTTTTCCAGGGATACGTGAGTGGAAGTACTTTGCAAGTTGTCACATGCTGGAAGAAGAACACTGTATTAATTAATCACATTTTTCATGTGATTTGAAAGCTACCTACACAGAAAACATTTCAGTTTACTTTGTTTTTTGCCTTACATAACAAGAATGCGCACCAGTAGGAGGAAGATTATTTTTACAGTAAGTTTCCTCAATTACTTGTTCACTCTGCTGTGTTTATTTAGATATTTAAACAAGTAGATTTATACAGAAATAGGACAGTATTTCAACAAGATCTATCCAAGCTATCCCTTTATATTGAAACATATTGAAAGAAGCTTGCAATTATCCTGAGTGGATTATTTTACCTATCTCTTATTTGGTTTTGAAAAGACAGGTATAAAACACTCTGGTATCTTATCTGAGTGGCAACACTTATCATCACTGCTGCAAAGACAACCAATCCCTCCAAGACACTGATCCTGCAGAGATTAGAGTAGGTATTAACTTTACACCCATGTAAATAATGCTGGTGAATACAATGCAGTGAGTCACAGCCAGGACTAATAAACTCCTACTGATAGGCCTTGCCAGACTGGGACCTAAGAAAATTTCTCTGCCATATGGAAGCAGATGAAACAGGAGTGGATATGTAAAGTACAACCAGCTAGAAGCCATGCTGGTAGTTGTTGAGAACAGATAATGGCCAACAACAAAACCAAAGTCCCCTGACTCAAAGTTTAAGGGACAGAGGAATAAATGTAACTGAATTCTCACTATGAGTCAGCCTTATTTAAAAGGAAAAAAGAAAAAAAGGAAGATCTAATAACACTGCTCAGGTCACAGCTGTGCTGGTTGTGACCTGCCCACATTAGTGTCAGGGTGACCACCCAGTCCCACTGCTCTACAAGGCTGACCCTTGTGTCTTTGGGTCCCCCAAACACATCCCTGACGCCGACACGGCGAGGGCGTCACGCACCCTTCTGACTTGGATGTGCTCGTCCTAAGCACGCTCCTAAGCATGGGGAGAGCACAAAGACCTTGACTGTAGCCCAAGGACTTGAAGTTCATAACCAGACATGTGAAATCTAATTAGGAACCTCAGGGAATTTAGAAATAAATAAGAAGATTTTTTGTTAGAAAACTCGAAACTGGCATCTCAAAGCCTGGGTAAAGCAGCCAGGTTGCAGCGAAACGTGGAGAACACCGAGCTGCTTTCCTTCCTGCAACATGGACCCTGATTGTTACAACAGTTTGTGATTTTTTGTTTTCCCCAAAGGTGTCAAACACTGAGCCAGATTTCCACGTCAATAAACAGAACCAGTGTGAGCAATGATCACAGAAGGGGACAGAGAAGAGAGGCAGCAAGTGCTGAACATGCTCATGTGCATGGCTGCTAAAGCATGCTGTCCACAGGAATGCTCATCAGGGAAATTCACATTAGGCAGAGGGAGATGCCAACAGTCTCCACTTAAATCAGTGATCCATGAGCAGAGACTGAACAGCTTCTTTCTTTGACCACCTTCCCCAGCATCCAAACTCCAGAGGTCAAAGCTTCAGTTGTAGCCTTTTCCTACACATGGTCCATGCTCAGTAAGTCTCTGAGAGGCCTGTTCTCCAGGATGGCTGCAGGTCACATCTCTGGCACTAACTTATACTAATTCCTTTCCAAAAACATAAAGTGCATGCAACACTCCAGGCCATCTCATATAAATACCTGCAGCTAAAGATCCTCACATTTTGCTATAAAATTGTGAACATCCTCAGTTCACAATTTTATAACAGTTCCCAGAGGAATAAAATCAGGTAAGGTAAGGTAAACTGGGAAAGGGCAGAGGACCCCCGTGCTGAGGGCACTGGTTTGAGATGCACAAGATAGCAGTGTGGTGAGCACACAAAAACAGCCACTAGACTTAAATGGGGCAAAAATAACCCAAAGGGGGTTTATTGTGTGCCCATTGCAGTGGCACCTGGGCATTTATTTCAAATGCTTCTTATCTGAAGAACCTGGAAAAAAATACACATTGTTGGTAAACATTTCAGCTCTAAGACAGTCGAGCCTTTCACCACCATCCTCAAGTACAAGACGGGAAAGCATCAAAACTTCCACAGCCATTTCGTAGGGAAGATGGAGTCTCAAACTTTGAGAAAGACATGGAATTTTCTGGAGCTAAGGAAGCTCCTTCCCTGTCTTCTCCAAATTCTAGCATGTTTCCAACCTAAATATGGTTTTCCTTACAGCTTTCTTAGCTATTTCTGGCATAGAAGGAATTTAAATACAGCATCAGCCAGATCATCCACCTTTACTCTTCCAAAAAGTAAATGAAGGAAGAGTGGCTTATGCCAGGTTTAGCACGTTATCTTCATTGAAACAGCATGGTTGAAAATGCTTTCACTTGGGAGATTTCATATTTCAAGGTCTTGGCATCACAAATTGCACAAACACACTAAGTGAAACAAATTTTAATCTTCCTATCACTTTGCATCTGCTTCTTTTTTCTAATAATGGCTTTTATATAACAGAAATTTGAAATATGGTAATTATGACTGCAGATTCATCATAGTGTACATTCATGGGAGTCTGAGGCTTTCATTTCTCCTCCACTACTCCAACAAAACAAGCACCCACATTCTGTCTAAAATCACTGAGACATCAGCTGTGTGATCAACAAGGCTGTTTCTAAGGTACCAGTACACACTGGAATGGGTTCTGCACCCCAGCTCGTGCAGCCCACAATGTATTGTGATGTTCCCTGACCTACAAGCACACGCTCAGCAGCAGTCCCTGTAACAAAACTTCTCTACTGTGGAGTTTAAATTCCAGAAGAAAGCCACATTTGGAAGTGGAGCTGTACATATTCACAGAGCTTTCCATGCCAGGCTCTGGCTGGAGTTGATTAGCTGGATGAATTAATTGTCATCACAAGATCACTTTACACAGTACTCATTAATTCAATTACCAGGTGACATCTAGGCAGAAAACCTTCTCTATAAACCACTGACCATTTTGTGATACTTTCCACCACAGCTATTATTCCACCAAATACCAAAGCTGACAAACACTCTCACAAGCAGTTGACTGCAACGGGCCATTTTCAATTCAAGGTACTTGGAAACTCCCTTAGCTTGCTCTGCACAGAAATCTCTGATTTTGCTGATCAATTAAGTACTGTTACCAACTGTAACAAACTGGTCCTTTTGTTCTTTGTTGGTTATGGAACAACAACTGCCTTTGTCACAGACTCAGCACAGCTATTTATAGATTGTGTCTCTTTAGAGGCCATTTCCTCTCTTGATTTCTCCTACCTCGACTTAGCTCAGTCTGTAGGCATTAATTCCTTATTAATAAAATGTTGCATGTTTTAAGAGCTAAGTCCTGTCCCAAAAGAAAAGTGTCTGGCTTGTTCTCAACCAATTGTTGAGAAACATGGTTCAATTTCCATCTCTTCAGGATTGGTACTAGACTGATTCAGAGAATGAAATATGCTTTTTTCCTCTAGTTATTTAAACTTATCAATAAAGATGCCTTAATTTCACTGTTTCAAATCCTTATTTTTTAGACTTCGCCACACAGAGTGGGAAAATTCTGAAATTCCACAGTAAATGTGGATCAGGCAGGCTTTGCAAGGCTTCTTGCCATGCAGCAAGCACAGCAAAGCATAGGAGGGATGCAGACTACCCTAAACATTGACTACAGGGGCTCCTTGCACCAAAAGGGTGCAGAGTATACTTCTATCCCTGTCTGGAAGCAAAGAGTCACTCTGGTGAAATGAGAAAACAACAGCATAAAGATATCCAAGCTCCTTCTGAGTTAATGGGTCCTGATGCAATGGAACTTCAGAGAAAACACTCCAGAAGAACCTCAAGGGACAATGAAAAAAAAAAAAAAAAAACCAAACTGAAAAAACAGATTAACTTTTTGAAAGCTATCTTTTGTCAGCTTCTTGAGGTTTTCTCTCAAATTCCAGGACAGCTGCACTTTGCAAGTCATCTTAGATTAAAGGGAAATTTATTCTCTGCAGCAGGACCGTGCAGCTATTTCCCTGTGTGCTCAAAGGGCACTATTTAGAAAGGGAAGCTGGTGGGCCGCTTCCTGCGTCATCCACCACGTCTCTGAGAGGGCTGTGGGAATCTGTGGGAGCACAGGACCAGGTTAACATGACATCAGACAACTACTGTCAGCAAATGTAAACCTATGCCACAAAATCAATGCTCTGTGGTAAGCTGTAAATTCTGGCACTAGATGAAACAGAAACAGACGCCAGCACTGGCAGACATCTACTCAGCCAGATCTAACAGCACTTAAGCCTAAGGCGAAAAATTCACTGGAGCTACCCTCCACAGAAGATCAAAATCAGATTATGCCAGAAGTATGATTATATTAATTCTCAAAGCAATGGGAACCAAACCAAAAGAGCCACTTGGAGGACACCTGCGCCTTCCCTCAGCGCTTTCTGCACCTCTCTGTTCTTGGCATTTATCACAGGCTTCCCACGTCCCCTGCCTTGTGCAGTTTTCAACCTTCTTTATTCCTTCCCTTTTGTTTGTTTGGAAGATTGCTTTTTTATTTTTTGGGGTTTTTTTCTCCTGCTAAATTCTCTAACATCTTTGCTGCCGTCTAGCTGGGGACTTCTCCCCACTTGAAATCAGGCAGAGATAAAGCTGTGATGTTAGAGGTAACAGAAAGTGTCTCTGGAGAGACAATTTCTTACTTGAATATGACAACATTCAGGAACCTGGGATGCCAGAGGTTCCTTCTTTTCTGAAGCCAAGTATAAAGTCCATGACAATCTTCAATATCAGTGGGAATGAGCTACTCCTGGTAGCACAGTTTGCTCCTCTGTTGCAATCCTGTCACCACTAACTTGGAAATAAGAAAAGCAAAACTGTCCTTTGTGTTGTCTCGACCTGACTCCAGCTTGTATTTTTAAATTCATGTTTTCATTGCAACTGTATCACCTTAAACTCTTCAAAGGAAAACTAATTACTCTCTGTAGAACAATGCAATAACTACTTAATTGCAAGGAAGAAAAGTCCTGCTGCAGTTTTGCTTCCTCTCAAGGAAAACCAGTTAGACTTAACAGAGAAACCAGAAGGAAAGGACCACTGTACCGTGTTTGCCATTTGCAGGGCTGGGTCCACCAAGCCAAGGATTTCTTCATTATAACTGGACTCCAAACTAATGATGTCATCAATCACATCATCCATCTGTAGCAGAAAGGTGGACAGAGAGAAAGAGAACAGTTACCAGAATCAGGGACACGGGAGCCTGACAAAGCACTTCAGGCACACAGCAGAGGTGCCTGTGCAGCTGTGCAACCCCTCAGCCATGACTCCTGCTATCCAGGCAGGACACTCAGGTCATGGCAGAGCTGAGGCCTCATGGTCCAACCCCCTCCTCCCACCAGCAGTTACCCTGCACTACCTGCCCACGGACACACTGTTCCTCCAGCAACAGTGGAGGAGGAAGCTGCCCCTGGAATAAGTGACTCTAAGGACATGACTCCCTCTCCCCACTGCAGCCCTGCTGCCTGCCCTCCATAAAACGGGACCAAAACCTGGGCACAGGCAGGAACACAGCCCTGGACACCTGCAGGGAAGGAGAGGGAGCAAAGATTTGCTGCTGGCCCTCGACAGCAGAATCCATTGGATTCGTGTCCCTCGTACACTCTCCCAGGGGCAGCTCAGAGCTGATTTTAGGTGGTACAAAACACCTTCTTTCAGGGGCTGGGCTGCAAGGTGCCTCCATAAGCTCCTGCACAGGCTGGAGGAAACAGTCCTTCACAGCACCCACACAGGTGCTCCGAACTGTCCTGCAGGATTGACTGTTTCAGGACAGGACTGACTATTTCCTTTCTGCTCATTATAAAAAAGGAGCTTAAATGACAGAGATCTACAAAATCAATGCATACTGGTGGTGGTAAAAGTAGCAGTACATGGGATTTTTTTTTTTATCAGCTCCAGAAAGTGTGATCACAACAAATGACACTGACTGGAAGTGAGGGCAAGAAAGGAACTAACAGTTACAGCCCATACCCGAAGTCTTGTTACTGATTCTGGTAAGAAATAAAAACCCCTTAGTTTTAAGAAAAAGAATGAAAATATGAAAGGGTGATTACTGAGGATGAATTACCACAGATGGATCAAAGCCTTCTCATGTAACTTTTTAAAACACAAGTGTGATCTGCATAGAAATGTGGACTTCAAGATTATCAGGGCAAAACCACATCCATGCAGTCTTGGAAAATCTGTTTAGAAAAGATTTCTTGATGCAAGACCTTAAAGCATGCTTGATGTGTTCTTCTGCTATGGCATTACAGTGCTAGAACAGCATGAGCCTTTTCCAGGTATCTTCATGCACTTTTGACACCGATGCTAATAAACAACATTGCTGTATTGTACCTTAAATATATATTACATTCAACTTCTTAAAGACACTGTGGGGTAAGTTTATTTTTCAACACATCATGAAAGAAACATGCTCATTAGAAAGGGGACCTGTGCTCCACCTCCTGTGTCATCCAGTACCTGCATGCATGATGCTCGTGAGTGTGTATTCAGAGCCGGGCACTCACTCTCAACCCTGCTTTGCTCTTCAAATTTATAAAATCCCTGCAGAAATAAAAAGGAAAAAAAAAAAAAAAAAAGAAAGAAAGAAAAAAAACAGAAGAAGAAAAAGCAAAGCATGGATCTGAGTTCATGGCACAGTCTCAGTCCCAAAAAGAGCACGAATGAAATAGTGTCATGCACACATGTTCCCGATGACACAGCAAAGTGAAGCTGTAAGTATCCTCAAGAAAAAATGTCTGGGTACAGCTGGGACAATAGGATGGAAATACATGATTTTCATTTCTTTTGAAACTTTGGAGCACAAGTATTTCCCTTGCATGTGCAAAATATATCCTGTAATAACTGTTTCTCTGAGCTGTGTAACATTTTGCCCATGGAATGCATCTGTGCTAAAAATCTGGCATAAAAGCTTGAAGGGGGAATGAGGGTACAAGAGGAACTCTACAGCTGCCTCCTGCTTTTCAAATTACAAAACTTCTGACATGATTCTTATACTCGTTAATATCTTCCCAACCATTTTCCTTTGGAGCCTAAGCACATATGTAACATCAAACTCAGTTTTTGCCATTAAAGATTAAGACAAGGTTGCAAAGGACTTCTAGACATAGGCTATTGAAGTCTTATATTTGCAGCACCGGAACAGCAATCAGTAACATTTTAGGGCACATTAGCTGGGATAATCTGGCCTTCCAGCTACGCAGGAAACTTGCCCAAATTTTACCATAAAAATATCTAAAATATCTCAAAATAGCTTTGTGTTTTTTCAGTTATTTTTGCTATGCTCTTTGCACTTTCTAGATGAACAAGCCATAAATAACATTATTCCAGAAAGCTACAGCTTACAAAGCTGCTTTGTATTCTCCAAAGGTCAATTATTCACTGTGTGCATCAAGCAACAGGGTGGGGAACAAGGAAAGTAGTTTTAATAAGTATAAACTAGATAAAATAGTTCAAACAAGAGGAAGCTAGAGGGACATGGGTTTTTTGCCAAAAATATCTATTAATCAGGCAGACACAGAGGTAGCAGTTACATTTTCACAACGAACAGAAAAGATAAACAGAACATCTTAACAGTGAGCAAATACGGTTTAAAACAACTGAATTAAAACAGATTACAGCTCTGTTTTACTGAAAACACAAACAGGAGAGCTCTTACCTCTTTCTCACAGTTGGAGTTGAGGGTGAGCATAGCCATGGGGCTGTTGGGCGCGCTGCTCCCTGTCCCAGGAGGCATGACATGATCCCCAGGCTGGTTTGGACATGGCAAGCTCAGGGCTTGGTTGGCATGTTTATTTGCTAGAGTGGTAGAGAGGTACTGCTTTACCTGCTGCCGCTGGGCCTGCTGAATGTGGTACTTGGTTGGATTCTCAAGGTGAGTCTGCACCTGTATGACACAATTTAAAAAGGATAAAAGGATTTTACTGTTTTATAACATCACTGCAGGTGCTATGGATCTGAGCTATATATTTGGGACAAAAGGACCAGCTATCTGACAAAACACAAGCCCTGTACAGCTCCAAGGAAGTACACAGTGCTTCACTAACTTGCATTTGGTAGCAAGAAATCAGTTTACGATTTGGTCTTTCAACAACTGACTTACTATCAGTACACCAAGAAGTTCCAGCTATTTCTCTACAACATGAGATTTCTCCCTTAAGACCAACGCTCGGGTTTTAAGTTGATACAGACACTCCAGAACAGTCAGTTCTGAGTTCAGACCTTCAGCTGTGTGACATTTAGTTTTCACTAAAATATGGAGAAATGACTTGTACCGCAGGACTCATTTTACTTGTTAGTAGCTAACAATTAAAATCAAGAAGTATGGATTGCTATCCTTAATCCAGTGTCAAATAACAGAGATATAAAAGGTCTGTTATTGCTGGTTTAGGTTTTGAATGTTTGGGGTTTTTTTAAATTAATACCTTGGTTAAAATAAAAGAAGAAACAAAGACACCTTTTTCTGCCTACAGGTTATTTATACCTCAGATATACAGCCTAAATCATATACAAATAAGACAGCCTGTTTATAAACACATCATGCAAATAAGATGCAAGAAAAGAAGTGTTTCAGTTCAGATCAATCACTGTCGTCAGCAACAGCTATTTTTGTATTTAAGATAAGCTTCTCAGTACTTAGGAATATTTTACATACAAAATATGAAAATTCTCACACTGAACAACTGTAGCACACTCTAAATAAGCAAGAGAAGAAAGGCCATTTTTTTTCCATTAAAATTTTCCACCATATCCTGGAAACTCTTTGCTACCTTTCGTTGATCATTAATGTTGTTATCGGAAGCGAGAAATCAACCCAAAGTATGGCGATACATTGAGAAGTTATTTTGCTTTAAAACAGTTCCATTGAAGTGACTTTTGCTGTTACAAGTGACCATGCATGGCCCCCACTTATTGGAGTGAAAGAAATTAAATAAAGCACCCAAGACACCAGAGGAAAAGGGTTTCCTGTACACTGTACCCCTTCTTAGCAACAGGTTTTAAAATAAGTCTCCAATAACTCACCTGATAATGGTTATACTCAAGCATTTCCAGCATGCTACCTAGAGGTTGCAAGAGAAGCGACTGCAATATCCTTTATCTATGCTACTCCAGTTTGAGGGATCCACATATGGAAGCACAACGAACCCCAGAAGAGCAGAAGAAACTTGATGGCCACTGCTCAGACTTTTAGTAACCTACGCTAATTAGCCATGCAAGTGGACAAACAAACAGTTCACACAAGGCCTCTTCTTGGAAGTTATGCAAGTTTAAGTTAAGCTCTAAGTATTGGTATTTTTTTTTCCCCTGGCTTTGATGTCATGCTTTTTCATAAACATAAAAGGACCTTTTAAGTGATGGGCTATCAAAGTCAGATTGACAGTTCGCTCAAGGCTAGTCCGCTATTCAGCTTTCGTTCCAGTCGTACTAACACACAATGGTAGTTTTCTTTAGCAGTAAGGTTAAAAGTTTTTAAGTACAGAGTAACAAATAACTGAATAAATGCCCTATGAGCCTAACACATATTCCCTGCCAGTGGGTGCCCTGGATAAACCCAAAGGGCTCTGCAGTCCTGTCCTCAGCTTCCCAGCACAACCCAGGACCTGCAGCGGAACGTGAAGCACTTGAAAAAGCTCTACCCCATCCTCAGCTTCCCTGGTGCTTCAAAGACATTAATTCTGTCTCAATCTAGAGTAGCAAGGAGTTTGCCAATTCAGGAATGCCTGACAAAGGGCTAATGCATATTCCAACTGCACTGACCTGCACTTGGGCACAGTCTCTACATCTTCCAGAACTTACTTTTTCTTTCTATCCAGCTCCTTGAAGATAGTCTGTACTCAAACACATAGAAACTACCCAATTGACCTTATTTTCTGAAATCCCAGCTCACAGGGCAGCACATTAAGACAGCATTTCTAGAAATTGTAATCTGCTTTGTTGCAGTGTATCAACAGACAACACTGTGCTGTGGTAAGTACAGCACTGACTTTGTCAGTCCCAAACTGCATGATCAATTTTCCTATCATCGGTGCTAAGAGCTACACGATCCAGGTAAGTCTATGTTTCACCAAATTTTCGTTTTCCAAGAAGACAAAGTTGTCAGTAAACAAGTGTTTTTTGTAACACTTACCTTTGAATATGTTATTTTAAAACATATAACTGACTGCCTGACAGAATCTGCACATTCCTTTTCCTCCGCAGGCATCAGGTACCTCTGCTGTTCTCCATCCCAGGATGGAGCAAAGTCTGTCCTCTCTGCACCCATCACCTGTCCACCCTTCACACTCTCAGGAGAGAGACCAGCAAAGTTCCAAGGTCCACATCTCAATCCTGTATCATCACATACTACATTATTTATAATATATACCAACACATTTCACTGAATCCACTACATGTCAAGTTTTGAAACACACACTGCCTAATTGACAGGCTTTTTGTTGGCGAAACACAAACTTATTTCACAAGAACATACTCTCCCTGTGATTTTGTTGTGCTATTCTACATTAAAATATTTTATTTTGCTACTCAATTATTAATATAATTTTTTTTAATGGCCTGCGCTGCCCTCAGCATGCCAGGGAAGGCAAGTTCTGAGTTCAGATATCACAAGCTCACACAAGTCCAGTAGAGAACCAAAGAACACAGAGAACTGCCTTTTCTGTCATTAAGTTGCTCCAAAATGACACAAAGAAGATATTCAAGGACTAAACATATCTTTTAATCCACAGCTGCTCAAACACACTTCCACATTCAAATACAAGAACATAAAATTATGCTCCGAATGGAGGAGATGTGATGTAACAACTCCCACAAGGACTGAGGCAGCTTTACACGTGCTGCTCCTTGGGCAGCTGTACCAGTCTGAACTGCTCCTGCCCTGGCTGAGTGTGAGGCCTGACTGGCTACACAGAAGAAACTTGAGTTTGATTCTCTGTTTTGTCACTGGCTGCTCTCTTGAGTTTCCTTGGGAGTTCCATCATGGAAATCTGGCGGGGACCACCCTAATGGACTCTGTGCTTTTTGTTGAGAATCTCTTTGGCCTAGAGCATCCTGTTCTGCAGACTCTACATCAAAGGCAACCTAAATGTGCCTTCTCGGGCAAACTTCCCAAGATGCCCCAGAGTCAACCCTGTAGATAAGCCATGAAGCACTCTTCCTTTTTGACAAAATATCTCATGAGCAAAGAGCTGCAAAAAAAAAACAACCCTGCAATGAAATTCCACTACCCTGAACTTGAAACCGTGAATAAAAGCTTTGACTTAAGATCTAATTTTGGTTCTCAGCCCCTTCTAGCATTTTGGGTGAAGAATAGTTCTTGTTGTTTGTCTAAATTCATGAGACGCAAAGTGCAAGATGACAAATTATTGGCTTGGATACACTTCCTAAGAAATGTGACTCAATAAAGACATGAAAGGAAAAATAAACCCACTTGAAACCAAATCCTCTGGATCTCCAACCCTCCATCGCCAGCAATCTCAACCAAAGTTTTGCTGCACTGTTACTCAGTTGAGTAGAACATTGGGTTTTGGGCATTTTGGTATTGACAAACAAGAAGTAATGCAAGGATTATTATCATTATCATCTGCAGAACTTCAGAAATGAGCTAAGACAAGATGGTAAAAAAGCTAAATTTATCACAGAATAGTAACACAAGAATTTGGCTACTAGAGTAAAACACTGTCTTAGAAGTAGAGCCCCAAAACTGGTTCAGTTCCAGAAGAGCCTTCAATGCCAGCTCAGCAGCATCTCCACTGTCTCCATGGGCTGGCCCCAGCATCAGGCACTCCTGCACTGAGTCTCTCTGTCAGCCACTCAAGCTCCATCTGCTCTTGCCATGCTGACATTGAGGAGGATCTCTTTTCTTCAGATGAAGCACAGAGAAAGGCAGTAAAAAGAAATCAATCTGACTGCACCCATGTAACCCAGCTTAGGCCTACAAGCCTTAGCTGAGCTAGAAAAGTGTTGGATGGAGCCACCCTGATTACTCAGCACTCATCCCTCACACTTTGGAATACCCTGGAGAACATCATTATCTGAAGCAGGGGAAAGGCTTTCTCATACCTTCACTCATCTTGAAATCTGACTATTAATTCCAGGGCATACATCCAGTTCAAGTATCTGAGTAGCTGCCTATTTTCTTCCACATCACAGAAAAAACAGTAATAACCCATATAAATAGAGCAGATTTCCCAGCCCTTGCGTCTGGTATCAATCAAGCAAACATTTAATCAATGGCTTTCACTAGCTTTAAGCACACACACCAGATCAGTGGGAATTTTAGGTGTACTTCAGATGAATTCTTCAAAATCCGCGTTACATTACACATCAGTGACAGAACCTCTGAGTAGACCCACACACTTCCTTCAGTTTCCAAAAGTAAAAATATTTCTCGTTAAGTGATCAGGGGCTCAGGAATTTAAACACAAAGCACAGCTGTGTGCTTAAGCACAAAGCACATGGCTCAAGTAGTTCCTCTGCATGAAGCCAACGCAAACAGCTGAAATAATACTGCTGATACTTGCTCCTTCTGTCGAGTCTTGCTGGGAATCACTCAGACTTAATTTACTAACGGCTTGCTAATGATGGCAAGAACTTGGAACAATGCTGCATGGACCAAATTCCTTCTGGAGAGGCACCCAGGAGAGCTCTCTCTTGGGCACGCACAGGCCAGGGCAGCCTAATGGCTTGGCAAATGTGTTCTGCACAGTGTAATCCAGAAATTAAACGGCTAACAATAAAAACTAACAGGGGACTTACACCAGAATAAAAATATTTAATGAACTGTGGCATTACTACCACTCATCCTCTAGGAAAGCTTCAAGGTCGTAGAATCATAGAAATATTTAGGTTGGAAAAGACCTTTAAGATCATCAAGTTCAACCATAGCTGGAAGTCAATTAATTGCTGAAGGCCCAAGCTTTGAGTCACTGGTACATCTGGATGAAGGTAACCAGGCTCAGTTAGTTGGTCTGGGTTAGTCATACACTCCTGAATTTGTCCTTGCACAGGTTTGATTTGTCTGCAATGGGTAACTTCTGGAAGCAAGCACAAACCCAGCAGGTCTTGTGCTGAGAGTATTTCTTGAAGGTGGAACATCAAGTATTGCTTTTCCCAGTGCAGTTACTACTTCAAATCACATCATCTTACTTGTCTCATCTCCAAGTTACTGCTGCTTTCAAAGCAAAGCTGAAGATGCCCCAAAATCTGCTGTTGGTGCAACACAAGTGACCAAAGGCCATTACAATGACAGCAGCTCCAGACCCCACTGTTCTGGCCCCCACAAGCTGGGAAGGACCATATTCCTGTCCCCAAAACCACACAGAAGATTTTTCTCATCAAAAACATCCCTGAAGCTTCCTGTGACAGTAAAGCTGAAGCACTCAATGCTTTATTTAAGCAGGGACATACCAGAGATGTTCAGAGGACAGTGAACCAAGGGGGAGGAAGACTCTTCTCCCTACCCCACTCCCTGCCCCCCCCCCCCCCTTTTTTTTTTTAATTAAAAAGACCGTTTGTTTCAAGAAAATTGCCTTAGGACTTACAGTTTACAATTACAAGTAAAATACTTTTGGGTCAGTTTTCTCAGTTCAATAGAACTTTTTGTTGCCTAGACAGCTAAATGTCATGGGATTTTTAAGAAAGGTTAAAATTCTGTGTCATTTAACAATTAATGGTACCCAAAGAAAAACGATACAAAACCACATCCACTGATGTGTTCTGCAAGGGCTCCAGCTGTGTCCACTGCACAACCATGCCTGTTAACCATGCTTGTCCTGGGCTTTGAAGCTGCTTCAACCCATCCCTTCCAAGTATAAAAACCCAACAACTGCAGGAACAAGTTCTTTTCTAGGACTTTGAATAAAAGTAGGGAGCTGTATAAATAAGTGTCTGTTCTTTGTCGCTAGGGGAAAAAAAAAAAATTGAGGAGAATGACATCTGAGAAAGATAATCAATTAGTACCACTTACAGGAAGAGTGATTTATTCTCCCTAATTTTTCCAGTCCAGGTTCAAGATTCTGTTAATCATATTCACCATAGGTTCGTCCCTAAGTCTGAAAATCCTAAAGATCATAAAACCCCTTCAATTAACTTCATTAAATATTGATCAGGGGTTTCACTGCAATGCCAGAAGTACCCTCCTACCACGAAACTTGGAGAAACCCAAATAACCAGGCAGACAATGGTTTAACTCATCCTCAAAGACATCTTCTCACATGCTGCATTCAAACATTAAAACACAACATCACATTTTCCCCCCTACAGACGTCAGCAGCCTGAAGTGGCTTCACATGAGAAGTTCAGTCCTCTTGCTTTCTGAGAGCTTCCCAGTCCTCCAAGGTGGAACAGCCACCTCATTTACAATGTCATCAAAATTAAGTTGATTGAGTTGTGATTCCCCATAGGGCCAACTATGAATTTAGTAATAGATAAATCTTTTCAGTAACTTCTCCAGCTGCCATTCTCCACTTAATGTCAAATTTTCTAGAGTACATTTGTTCCCCTTTCTTTTAGCCCATTACCCAGGAGAAATGGCCAGAACAACACTCACCAGAAAGCCCAAGAGTAAGAAAAAGATGAAAAGTAACTTGTTCTGACTGGGGAATGAAAACCCTGGTGAGCTGATTCCATCATTTCACCTTAGGACACAGCAAACACAAGGAAACAGTGTTTGCTAACATCAGTTAGCAAACAAAACTGTCTCGTTACCTAATTCACCCCAAACCCCTCTGAACTTGAAAACCAAAGCAGATAGGAGAAAGTTATTTAAGATCTGGCATCATGATTGCAGTCTAAGTAAGTGCATCCAACACTCATCTTCAAGCACAATGTTATGAAAAAGAAAAGGCACATTGTACAGAATTATCATCATTTACACAACCAGGGATTGTTTAGTCCATCACCAAAAATTCCTCTGCGTAATGTGACTTTTCATCCAAGGGAAAGCCATGAAGTAAACAAGAACAAAGTTTTTGTAGATTAGTATTTAAAAAATTTGCTTTAGCTATAGAAGCACATGACAATGGTATCTAAGGAAATTAAAGAGAGTTTAGCCAAATGTACTCATGGAGATATGAATTGATGTAATTTGCACATTAGTGGCCTACTGGCTGCCATTCTACAAGTGTGGCTTTCAGGCAGAATTAGGTCCTTTGAAGTCCTGCTACTTTTCTGTTAGGAAACCAACCTTTGAGCTGTTTACTTCCCAACACACATGCCATAGATTTTTATTTTACACAGTTTCTGAGAAGATACCAAAAACCACTGCAACATTTTAGGACAGACAAGCAACTGAGTCCATAAAATGACAGGCACAAATATTTTGCAATGATTTTACCTACCCCAGGTGCTTCAGAGTGTAAATATTTTGACTTCACAGGCAACAACAGCAGCGACGCAACTACATCTGACACACAAGGTACTACCACGGTGAAAAGCTTAATTCAAGCACCACATATTTAGGTCCACTTCTGCCACCCTTCTCTCTCAGAAGGAAGCTGAGCAGCACTTGCATCAGCACTAGAGGTTTCGAGCTCACTCACAGTAGGACACCGATGACTCCTCCTCACAGGAGTTGTCAAAGATAGACATAAAGCTGCTTCCAAAATCTCTTGCAAGACTTGGCATAGAGATATGAATTCAAGAGGGAGCATAGTCATAGGACTACAGATATTTCAGCTGCCTGAAAGCCCAGGCAGATGGTCTGAAGCCACCTATTCTGCCAGCTTCCCCTTGCAAAGCCTTCCACAGCCTGAGCACAATCCCTCACCCTTGCTGCAGCCCAAGCAGCACCAATACAAGATTTACCAGACCACTCTTAACACAGATCACTACTGGCTTCTAAGAGTCACATTAGAGAGGTAAAACAATTTGTCCAACCTTATCTTCCTTCAGGGGGTGCCAAGCACGGCGTCAGCCAGGCCAGCTCGGAGTGGCAGTCACGTACTGGCAGCCTGGGCAGGGCAGTGACATTTCCCAGGGGTGACTGACCCTGGCACTGTTCCAGCCCCCAGTAACCCCTGCTAGACCTGAGGGACAGAGCACGGGAGCTCCCAGGTCACTGGTGCCTGTAAGACACCTGCAAAAATGGGTGTTTTAATGACTTCACTGCATTTCTCATGGCAGGGAAGAGGTGCAGAATGCCCAACCTCTGCCCTTGACAGGGCCTTGAAGGGCCTTGACAGGTCCGAGTGCTGCCTAAATCACATCAACCCTTCACATGTGCACAAGATTTGGAGATTCTGGCTCTATTTCTGAAGCCCAAACCCAAGAAAGCATGCACTCTGCTATAAAAAAAGGAGAAACAAGAGTTTTCCCTCAGCTCCTGAGAAGTCCTGAGTATGCAGCTTCCACAAGGGAGAAGAGGAATCCTTCTCCACACCTGGTTTTGCTCAGGTTGCTCATCCATCATTCATTTGTCAAATGTGAAGAACACAAATGGGACTGGGTAAAAATAACGGCATCTTTCATACAAAATGAATAATGGAGAAAATTGAAACCAGTTTTATAAAATATGTTGGGTAAAACGTAACCAGAGCTAAGCTTAAAACAGTAGGAGAGACAGCACATGCTGACTTTTAAATAAAACTCCTTATTATCAACTTCTTAGAGATGTAGAGTTACCCATGTGCAGAATGGCACAGGTTGTTTTCTTGTCCAGACTTCAAGAAATAAAATTCAAGTAGCTTCAAAATTTGAATGCAGTAAATCTACTTTGCCCCTGCATGATCTTCTCTTAATGTGCCATGCAATACTGATTTTCACAGGTGAAAATTAACTTACAAGTGCCTATTTTGCCCAAACCGTAAATAAAAAGTGTTAAGAGTGGGAAAAGCACCCAACCTGTTGCTTTCATAAATCTTAAAACCTGATACCCTCAAACCTGGTTTCATTTGCCACTATAAGTTGGTGAAGGGTTGCTCAAATATAGAGCACATGGACACACACCTGTGCCAATATAACTTCCAGTGCTGAGGAGTGTAATTGTTGGCATTTTGGGGCTAAGCAAGAAGGGAACTTGATTTACAAGTCTTTCATATCCACAGCATTAGCTTGTGAGAATGAATTGGTGTTCAGAATATTGCCTGTGGGCTACTGAAATATTTATTTACAAAACTTCAACATTCAGCACTGAAACACAAGAGATGTAAAGATGGCACCAGATCAAAATCTATCAAACACACAAATGCCACACACAGAAACAGTCGTATCCTTCTCTTTCTTAAATAATAGACATTTGTAAACTCAAATGCAACTCTTTGGGCTATCACAGAAAAAAATCTCCTCTTTTTGGGGGCACACTGTGCATCAGCAGGATGTCATAGAAGAGTTTGGGTTGAAGGGACCTTTAAAGGTCATCAAGCCCAACCTCTACATCTTGTTGCTTACTTGTCTAAAGACATCTACACTTCTGACCTACTTGTCTGGAAAAGATCAAGTGAAAGACTGCTCCATTCATTGTTCACATAATTCCATGGGACGTGTTGGGTTGCTCTCAAGGTCACTTACACAGCCCATACCAAGAGCATGCCACCAATCACAACATCAATGTGAAAACACAAACACACCAAACCCAACCAGTGCTTGCTGGAACAGCTTTCAACATCAACTGGAAAGTCCTCCTACCAAAACTTTCAAAGCATCCCAAAATATGAGTAAAAATAATTCTGAAAGGACCATTTATTTTAACAAAGCACTTGGCAGCACACTGGCTACAAGCACAAAGGACACTAGTCCTGGAACATACCTGTTTGGAGGGGATCTGCTTTACAGCAAACACACAGAGCCACCAGAAGCAGCAAGAGAATGAAGATGGTGTTAATTCAAACCAGTTTTACACTGCTAACATGCCCTGAGCTTCTACATGTTACAGCTAATAAAGAATTGAAAGGACTTAGCTGGGCTCTATACCACTTTGCCTGATGATGTCTCATGTCAGCCCCAATATCGAAGGCTTGAATAAGCAGAAGAGTAAAGCACTCCAGATGCATCCATTTTATTCACACCACTAATATGATCATTAGACACAGCCTAAAATAATAATAAATCGCTGACTTCACTTACGTGAAGGAAATGCAAGCTGGCTTACCACTGAACTCCTTGAATTTTATCCTTCTGCTCAACGAGCTGTGCTTTATTTATGACTGTATTAAAACCTACTGAGTTATAATAAAAGAGTTTCAGTCCCTCAGTGTGCTTGATCATCATGTTCACTAAGGTAAAATAATCCAAGTCACCTTCATGCAAATCCAACTGGCTCTGATCTGAAGCATTCTGCTAAATACCAGAACGGGGATTTTTCTGAGGACTTTGGCAAGCCACAAAGGTGGGTCACTCCTTGTGTGGAGTAGCATGACACTGCTCTGGAGGAGAATTAACCCAGGGGGCCAAACTGATACCACACAGACCATTCAGACTGAAAGGCAACACTGGCAGGGTTACTTTTGAATGATGGTGGCTTGAGAGTGGAGTGCTGAAGTCCAACACTTCCATTAAGAAACATCACATCTTTTCTTTCCTGACATGTCACTCACAAAGCAGATGCCAGAGCAGACATCACAGCAGCCACAAGAGATTAAAAGTACTAAGTGTGAGAAATTAAGTATGCTTATTTCACTCTTAATTTTAAACCCAGAAACCACAATGGAATTTAGTGTTCTAGTTATTTCTTAGCTAAAGGCATGTCACCATAATAATTCTGTAACAGAAAGACATATTTAGGACAAATAGCCATTAGGCTGCATGACCTTGCCTCTGCACCTCATGATCTTATTCCCACAACAGTCAGACAGCAGTTATCGTCTGGCTCCCAGAAAAAAACAAGAGTAACATGGACTCATTTATTAAATAAGGATGCCAACAATTCAGCCCTTTAAGATCTCAAGCCTTACATTCATGGAGCCATGACATCACAATCTATTTTATACCTACAAAAATAAGATACATCCCCTTGGCCAGTTTTGTAACCTTCCCCACACCTGCCCCTCCAAGTCTTCCTGAGATGAGCTGTTGAAAACCCTCCTCCTCATGTTATTTCACATATAGCAGGCAAATAATTATTTACCCAGTGCAATGAGAAGCTGCTGTCCATATAAATGACCCTCGATGAGGCCAAAGGATGGGGTGCTGGCAGGACCATCAACTGAACGAGTGAAATCTTGGACAAAACCCCAGTCAGCTGTCAGGAGCCCTGTTTATACTGCAGTTGTAATAAAGAATTGCACTCAGGTTCACTACTTCAACAGATGTTGCACAAGCATGTTTCTTATCACAGAAATTTTAGGACTGAAAAACAGGTTATATAAAGAGATAGTCTGAAATTCTGCCATGGTGTTTTTCCAACATATGCACAAACCTGTCAGAGTAGCATTTGCAGCATAAGAGCAAATATAAAACCTCCAGCTTGCAAGGGACTACAAGCTCTTGATTCTCTCCTGTGTGAAGTCCTGTCAAGGTAAGGGTGAGAGCTCTTTCTGCAAGACTGGAAACACATTTTATTACATGACACCAGAAAAATTCCATCTTTCCAAACATCTTACAGAAAACTCTTTTAAATGAGTTCATCTGAACTTCAAAAAAGCACAAGCCATCGACTCACCAGGGGAGGCACATTCACAAAACACAAAGAAGAGTGTGTGTTATCATTCCAGTTCTCCAAAGGTTAGCTGCAAATATGAAGCACCAAGAAATTCAGAAGTAATAGTTTGTCAGAAGATCAAAATGCCTTTTGAGAAAGAAATTGAGGGCCTCCAGGCTTGGTCTCAGAAGAATCCTATTTTAAACCGCACTTGACCCGCACTAACGTAACCCTTGAAGTGCTATTGGAAGAACAGCTTGATTTTCACAAGGGGAAACAGGCAAAGTACCTTTCACTAAAGTTGTATTTAGGCAAAAAATCGTGCATCTCCTTTTACCACTGAAAAATACAAACATCATGACATGTATTTCACAACATACCTCGCATCACTGATTGACAACACACACGGGGTTGTAGCTGTTCCAGAAACTCTATGGGAACGTAACACAGTTCAAGGCAACCAGATGCTGGAGCTAGGGATGTAATTAGAGACTAGATGGGGATTAACTAGATCTTAACTCAGACTTCCACAGCTCCCTTGTCCTTTTTTAAACCTCAAGTATAAACCCATTTTAGCATATCACTACTTCACAGGATGGAACAATTTTTTTTTTTGAGATCTAATTGCTTAGAATATACAAATAAACTCACACTGTAGAGATTGTTTTAAATGAAGCTTAAACAGATGAAAAGTGAAAGTTTAGGATATTTTAACATCTGCTGGAGCCAAGGAGATGCCAGTACATCCACCATAGCCAACAATGTGGTCTGAGATGCAGGACCCATAGGTGAATGGCTCAGAACACTATGATGCATTTCAAGCCACTGGTGCCAGACCAGCTCTAGTCTGCTCTCACAGACTGAACTCCCAGGAGTGGCTGGATAACACGAGATCTCCTCATTTAATTTCCTCTGACAAGAATCTAATTAATACTCATCAACAGCACTGGGCAAAAATAAGCTAATATGTAACACAGGGGGGGAACTGGGAATTGACTTCAAAATCGTGTTGCTGCTACACACCAAAGGCAGAGTCAGCCCCAGAAGGTGCCAGGGCTGATGTCCAACTGCTTGTTCTTGCCCGGCCACAGCAGCTCCCCGTGACACAGGTACAGATGTCTGCAGGACTACACCAACTCAAGCAATCAAAACCACTAAACTGATTTTTAAAAAGTCACCTTTCTATGGCAGGGGGGTTGCACTAGATGATATTTCAGGTTCCTTCCAACCCAAATCATTCTAGGATTCCATGACTGAGTAAAAGCCAAAGCTGTTTCTGATTTTCCCCATCAAGTAGCCTATTGATTATGGACAGCTGGCAGCAATAGCCATCTGGGCATGTTTTCTGGAATTGCAGCTACCAGAGGAGAAAATGCAAAGTTGAACTGTGTTCCTCTAACAGTTATCTGTCATTGTTCCCTGGCTCCAGTAGCAGTCAGCACATTCCTCACTCTGCATCCAAGGAGGAGCATTCAGACTCTGCTCACATCATGCAGAGCCATCGAGACCCAACTCAGTCCTTGCAGCCTTTAGCCAAAGCAGATAAATGGAATTAATACATTTCTTTGGAGAAGGTGCAAGTTAAGAGAGAAGAATCCTGCAGAAGCCCTGGCTAGAAGCTTTCTCCTCATGTCTTAGATCAAACAGTGCAGGGAAAGGCAGAAGGCAATTGGGAACAGTGACCCACAGAGGAAGTGGCACATTGCACAGAGTGACGACTAATTGCATAAGCACCACTCCAGAGCAGAAGGAATCACTTTTCTTCCCTCAAAAAGCCAGTGTATGAAAAGGATAAACTCTTTTGAGAAGCCAAAGTAACATGATTAAATAGTATTTTTCCTTTTACCCAGCAAACCATACAGGGCTGAACCCTTAAGGAATATATGAACTTTCACGTGAATGGAGCCCATTAAGTGCCCTGCAATGAATGGTGCCTGTGGTCCAGAATTCATTTCCTTTTAGAAAGCAAAGAGCACGGAAGGCTTACGATTGCTACACACAAGTGCTGACTCATTCAAGGTCATTTTATTCCCTCCCTAAAGAAACTGTTTCTTTGAGACAGGAACTTCAGCAAAGTATGGCTTTGGCGGCAGTCAGGAAACAGAATTGTGTAATAGACAAATTAATACTACAGAGAAAATGCTTTCAGACAGCTCAATGGACAAGTTTTCAATCAGTAACTTTTGATAATATAGATGATTGCCATGTTTTTTTAAACAGAAGTCTCACTTCTCAGAATTTTCTGTTTAACAGGACAAAAATTAACTTTAAAGCACTATTATAATTAATTTTAAAGCAGTTTCTGAAATGTTAACATTGCTCAACAGAACAGCCCTACTTCACATGAGGCTGTAGCAGAACTAACAGCAGGTCTTCCCCACCAGTAAAAACAAGCTGTCTCCCCAAAAGCAGGTTTATCACTTAGGTGCTATCAGGACAGAGACTGGTTAAGGGCAATGGTGCTCTGGATCACTGATATTGGTAAACTGGACTAAGTTTTTCCTGACAATATTACTGGCAGGGCTGCCCAAATCCAGAAAAAATATAAATCCATACACCTATAGAAAAAACACAAGCAGAGAAGTCACAGCCTGAGGAAGTCAGAAGTAGTCTTAAAGTTTAGTGTGTTGCCTGCAGGTCCTTGGCACGAGATTATGAAGACCTCAGAGAGGCAGACAGGCTGTTTGCTACACCTCAGCCTTCAAATGTCTTCAAGGAAGGGACTGTTTTCCAAGAAGAGAATCTCCACTAGTTGCTTGTTGATATTTTCCTCTGACAGAACAGAAAGATTTAATTCACGGCCAACCATTATGTCCACAAACTAAATTTCGACGGTTTCAACCAGGAACTTCTGGGTGACTTTTACGAAGGCGGCCTGAAATACAAACTTTGAATTGCCTTGCTTGACATACAAGCTTCCTCTCAGATTAATGGACTGGTTTGGATTGTAGGACAGGGTAACTCCAGGTGCCTGGGTGCTGCTGGTGCCCTGAGCTCCCGGCGCTGCCGGACATTCCGGATCCGCGGCACCGGCGTGGCCCACAATGCTCCCTGGTGAGCAGATCTGCCCCTCTCTGCTCTCAGAAGGAGAGGATGGACACACACATAGATACAAGGAGCACATTGTTCCACGACAGAAAACCAGCTCTTTGAAACTTTGGTTTCTTTAGACACACAAGACACGCTCCTGCTGATGTCAGTGCGCCCGTTGGGAGACAGGACATGGATTCCAGTACCAAAAACATCGTCAGAAGCCAGGGGTGCGCAGAGCTGGGGTGCCCAAAAACAGCTGATGCCTTCTGTGCTCTGCAAGCCACATTTATTTAGAAACACACTAATATTTGTTACTGTTTCCACAATGGCATCAAATATTGCTCAAAATGATTTTTCTTTCACTAGCTGACATTTTCTACAAAATCCAGGATTTGGAGCACAAAGCAGGAAGGGGGTAGAATTTAACGCAGAACAGTTGTGTCTTACATAGCTTTGAGGATTGGGAATGTTCAATGGAAAACATTGTCTTTTAGCCTTTTTTAATGTTCTAGTCTTACCTGCTGAAGAAGTTTATTAATTCTGCTGGACACCAGTAGCAGTTTTATTTAAAACAGGCAGCCTGCCTTAGTTTTTGAATGCAGTAACTATCACATGCAGCATTTTACCTGGTTAATGGCTTAAAGGCACCTCTGGGAAAATAAAATACAATAACACACAACCAAACAACACGATTAGAGTAATGGGTCAAAACAGGCTTAACACCTGAGTATTAGCCTTCATCAGTGAAGGGAATAGTCTAGAATGATGAATTCCCTGGCAGCTGAGAGCTTTCCCATGGAACACACAGTCTTGGAAACCGTAATGCCATCTGCTGAGAAATTATGGAAGTGCAGCACCATGAATTACTGTTTAATTACTGTAACGCTGATGTGGAAGTGCCTGCTGCTGGGGATCAACTCAAAAACAATCTGTTTGCACTATATAACTTACACAAGAATTTTCAAACAACTGACTGGAACTTCAACTACTGATATTTAATAAGTCTAGGACAGAAAGTCACTGAGGTCCGTAATAAATATTGTTTCAGTATGTTATAAAAGTATGATGTGTAAAACCCCGACTATTAATTTCGCATGGACATTTCTAACTTTACAAAAACTGGTATTAGAGTTTTGTTTGTTGGGAGTTATTTTGGTGTTTCTTTAAAAGATACTCAATTTTCCGTTCCACATCATTACAAGCTGGAAAAAAAAAAACTTAGTTTAAAATCAATTTAAACTATCAGAGTTTATTAACAGGTCTCAAAATAATAGACAAGTAGGTAACTGGCATCCAGTGGCAGAACTTCCAGTGACAACTGGCAGGGCTGACCTGTTACTGCAACAACCCAGAGGCCTCTCTGCAACTGTTTGCAGGAGAAAGTTATTTTCATCATTGGTGACAAAAGAATCACTGGCAGAGTTATATTTCCACAGAGGCCATCACATTTAATTTTTTTTTTATTTACTAATCTGCCAAGCCTACAAAAGCAGACACATAGTTTTGCTGGGTCACGAAAGCACCTATGAAACACAAGATCCCCCAGAATAAGCACTATCCCAGGGGATGGAAAAGAGATGGATGGAACACCAGCAGGAGGATGTTCTTTCTTATTTGCACTGAAACACTATAGCCAATTCTGCTCCAAATGATACTGAGAGGTTCCATGTTCAGAAAGTCTAACAGAGGATTCCATCAGCAGAAGGCCAGCACTGCCTGCTTTTCCTCTAGGCCACAACAGTTTCAGGAGTGTTGCAACCAAAGACTGACATTAATGATTAAAAGAAGATTTGCAGTAAGTTCATTCTTTAATTCAGGCAGACTGACCCAACCAGATCCACTGGCCAGCAACTGTTGCTGTAACAAACTCAAAGTGGACACTGAGAGACCAGTGCATGGTTTCCTAAGCAAATACAAAGTAGATGAGTTCTGTCCTCAGCTCAGGGAAAATTTCCACTACAAGCACTAAAGAGATGGGTTAATAAAACGGATCATTTTGTTCAAAGAACAAGCCACATAGCTGGCACTCACTTCTGAGAGATAAAGGGTTAAAACAGTTGCCCATTTCCTCAACTGGACAACTACTACTATTGTAAAGTCCTTATTCAGCCAAATTCCATCAGGCCATGCTTTCTTAACACAATCTGACATGGACCTTTTCAAGATCTTGGATTTTTTTCCCTCTTCTCTGCCTCTCAGCAGTAGACACCAGAAATAAATACACCCAAAAAGCCAAATGGTAATCCAAACAAAGTAATATTTAATTACCAAGTTGGGGAGACTGATGACCAGACAGAGCAATTTCTTTTTACAAAAAACAAAACAAAACAAGACACACTTGCAGGTCCTTTGCAGACAACACAATACTGGGTTTTGTTTCAAGTTCATAACTTGGCTCTTAAAGTAGTTGATAATGAACCAGCAGGCATTATTTTAAATCAACCAGTTTTATTAAATGAGCCAGAAAGGAAAGAGGCAGGGCTAATTACCAACATTCCTTGATGAATTACCTAGCGGTGTGTGGTAAATCTCCAGGCGTCTTTGTCTTTATCCCCAAATTTATCCCTTACTTATTTCTCAAGAGGTTAAAGGACATGGGGCTAATCAAGGAACCAATCCAATGACAGACAGAATCATTCAAGGTAAGGCTGGTTTTCACTCTTTCAAGCTTTTGCATCTCTGCCTGGTACTTCTTAATCTAATTTTTTTTTTTTAAATTACTGCTGGGGAGGGGGAGGAAAAGTACTAATCTTGTCACGGTCAGGCAGGTTGAAATTGCCATGCAGTGCTGGGCAAAATGCTACATATTTGTAATTTAGCCAATAAGAAATTCCTTAAGCCTCTCTTGAATGGCAGGAATGCCTCCAGCTTGTCACTTTGAATTCATTCACTACACAGGTTCAGCATCTCAGAGAATAATGCTGCCAAACCAGCTGAAGAACTGAAATATTTGTGAGTATACCTAATACCCAAAGATTACTTTAAGCAGATCTGAGTTTTCACATTTAAAATTTAACACCTATCAAAGGTATCAGCAGAGGCCCCCCTGGATCTCCCCCCAGCCCCCACATTTTCCAGCACTGTGTGTGGCTCTGGGCATTATTTTCTGCTAAATTAAGCCATGGCTTCAGCAAACACAACTGCAGTGACCAGCACTCACCCTCTTCTTACAGTCTTGGCTCCAGGAGTAAGGCAGTTATTAAATTCATGTTGCCTGACAAAGGACTTGGTACAAGCTGCTAAAACCTGTTAGCTGGGGGCTGTGGAGCCTCATCAGTGCTCTTAACACCCACAACTACCTACAAATCTTCATCTGCACAAGATTAACTCATCTTCTGCAGGTCCTAAACAGCCACTGACACGTGGTGAACCATCATTTTCCCAGGGTCTGGTAACTCAGCCAGCAGATAATATGTCTAGACCATTAAAAAAAGAGTGCTTTGAAGCTGTAACAGACCGAACTTAGCAAGCTCTGCTTAATTTTGTGGATGTTACCCTGCCAGCAGGAAGACAGCAAATCCTCAAGACCACCAACTAGGATATAAACCAGCAAGAATTGCCAAGGAGCAATCAGAGCTTGGACCTCCAGATACCTGTATCATTTTGTCTGAGTATATCCTGATTTCTTCTGTGCCAAATACATGATTTTGAACTTCCAGGTAACTACTGTGAACTTGCAAGGCAAGAGCTCTGCGACGAGGAGCAGTTTCTCAGCTCTTTTCCCACTCTGCTCACATCATTTTCCCAAGAAATCCTCTCACCCCCAGCAGCAGCACAGTTTGTCTCAAACTATGGGAGCTGCATTTTTGTGTCACAGTGACCACAGCTGAAGGAAACAAGATGGAAAGATCAGACACCTTCATCAACAACAACCATTTCTCTCAAGAGCCAAGCAACACAGGCATTTGCACGCGCAGGAAAAGGGCGTTTGGGACGAAGGCTGAGAGCAGTGTTTGGCACTAGCAGTCAACCATCAGATACTTGTACACAAAAGTATGTTGCCCCCTCGAATTCCATGCATTTTTAATGTCTAATACCCTGGGTGTTAAGCAAGAGTTTACATTTTACCTCTATTACTGATGCAGACCTCAAGCACCAGTGCTTGGTTTAAAATAGCTTTCAACCCACTGAGCAAGCAAAATATTTAAGGCCTGAGAGATACTTTTACTTACATGAAGGCTGAAGAGACAAGGCAGACTTCAGTGGTTTTGTAGTTAGATGCAAGTTCTTCTTTATGAAGAATTTGCTGATGGCTTAAGGTACATCACCAAGTGTAAGTAACCTTAGTTTAAATGTTTTATCTGCAGCTCACCAAGACTCAGTCTGGCAAATCACTTGTCTAAGTTCTACATTGCAAATACACACCACGCTTACCTAACACACCAGCACACACTACTATCTACCATTGTCAGGTGAGATTAAATTAACTTTCAATCAGATAAGCATGTCCACAAACACTCATTTGCTGAGGCAGGCACTACCAGACATTTATCTTGCCATCCCATTGTTCCTCTTCTTCAGAACTGTGAGATAAGTCCTCTACACAATGAAGTCTTACGGTAATTATTACACCAAGAACACTACTGCCAGCTGCTGAGCCTTCCCTGCCAGGCAGAGCTTCCACAGGTCTGGAATAAGAACTCTGGAAAAAGAATAGGAGGAGGTGGTTTTTTTTATATATGTCCAATGGTCATTAACATCAAACGGAAGAAATGCTTGGCATTTCAAAAATGAAGAAATACAGGGTTTCTGATGCAGAGATTGTTGTGGTGGCACATTTAAAGTCTGAATAACGACATGAGGGTGAAGGAGAGAGGCAAAGCTGGCTGCCTGCATTCCTGTCCACTCAGAAAAGGTGGGAACAGGGAAAAATGAGCACAAACTGCAGCAGTGGGATGGCACTGAGTAGAAGATAACCACACCTGCTCTGGTATCAGCAGTGATCAGCCCACAGTACTGCCATGAGGTGGGCAAAGATGTTGGAATAACAAAGCAAGAGAGGGAATCTAGTACACAGGATCTGGCTCTAGGCTTTGAAAAGGTTTCACCTTGCTTAGGACAAGAAAGGCAGGCCATGATGAAATTCTGGCACCAAAAGAGCAATTAACATCTACGATGAAGACACAAACTCAGGCAGTGTAGCAGGGGAACCCGAAGTGAGGGCTTTAGTGGCAGACAAATTTTTAAATATTTAGTGTATCATAAGCATTGTTGTATGGAAATAGACTATTAAAAATGCCTTAATGACAAACATTAAAAATGAGTTTATGGCCTATGCTTCCATACATGTGTTTTAGATACATATATATATAAAATATACATGTATATATTTTGGGGTGAACTGCCCTATTAGCAAGGGCTGGCAGTACATGCACAAGTAGAGATTTTTGTCCAGAAAGCAGAGACCTCAACGTGTAGATGCCCAAAGCAGGACCACCTTCTCCAGATCCCCTGGAGCAAGGGCACTGTTTTCTTATTCTCCAAAAACAAGCTAAAAGGGGGTGAAATGGACCTGCTACATCATCTGCTGGTGAGGAGACCTGCTTTTACCTTACTACCTGCAAAGCATTTATGCAGTGCTCCAAAGATATCTGTACCACGGCAGGTTCCCACTGCAGCCCTCGAGGCTGTTCTTGGCAGTAGTGTCAGGCATCTCCCATCTGTGCCAAAGGAAAGTTACCTTCTTCAAACCCCAATGGCAGACAACGAAGGAGGAAGAGGTATGAGAAGTGCAGCAGATTTCTCTCTTGCTATGCATTTGGTGTGACAACACTCAGGAGGAAGGGGATGTGCAGCAGCCCCATCCCTGGGAGCATTTGCATCCAGCAGCAGGGACAGGGACCCACAGCACATCCACAGTTTAGGTTCTATCAGCCCGTGGCCTGGTGCATCACATCAGAACCATGACAGCAAGTGTCACATCCACGCACCAACTGAGAAATGCCAACAGCTACCATGGAGGGACAGAGGGAAAAAATGTTCACCCTTAATTTTCCACCTTCCATCTGCTTGGTGAGACATGCAGAGGGCTGGGTGTCAGCTGCCCACCAGTAATGTTTTCAATCCTGCAAGAACTGGTAATATTTTCAGTGGAACTGATTTGCAATTCTGTGGGCCGGTGCTGGCCCTGAGCCTCCTTTGCTGCCTCCTGAGGATGCTCCTGTGCTGCTTCTCCTGTGGAGGACACACACCAGCCACAGTTCCTGCAATGCCACACTGTCTTTTGGGCAGGCAGAGGTTCAAAGGATTTAGGGGATTGTGTCGTTCTTGTTCGATACAGTAAGCTTGACCCAGAAATCAGGCAAAGCAGCAGAACAAGTCACACAGCACAGCTACAATTCAGTTTTTGATACGCCTCTACACGAGCACACAGATGAGTCCCTACTCCTCTGGATTTCTGCAGTTCACCTTCAGGATCACTGTCAATTCTGTACATGGGACAAGGGGACTTATCAAAAAGAAATAGAAGAGAGGAATCCTTAAAGGAAAGCCTTAATCAACATGTTGGTTCTACTTCTACCAACAGAACTTCTCCAAAACTAACCCAGAAAACAAGCAGAGGATCCTGCAGTCTTTCTTGTGGGAATAAGGCCTGATGGTTGGTCATTTCAACCTGCAGAGTCATTCCTTGGTTTTTTAGTCCTGGATCTTTTAGATGTCTTACACAAAGGAAACCTCTTTTCCTATTTTGTCTCTTAAAAGCAGGTAGAGCTCCAAACCCAGACTGCTACAGTGCAGCTTTGGTGAAGATGCCAGAGGGACATCATGTAAAACTCTGGTCATCAAGTCAGTGTTTCTGTCTGCTGAACAATAAAATTTTAAAATCAGCTACCTGGATTGACATAGAACACTGGAAACTATCCTAGAGATGAGGCCAGGGTATCACAAGCCACCAGGAAGGCAGGGAGTTGTCCTGCTGCTGCCAGAAACTCTGGAGAACACTCACTTTACAAGACCCCTGAGAGTTGCTTGGTAGGAAAGGAGCAGGGAGCAGGCAAGGGGGAGGGCATGAACAATGTGAAAAGCAGAACCCAGCAAGTATATCCCACCAGCAGGAGATGCTCCCTAAATAACTGCTAGCACACAGCTGCTCAGACTACAGAGGAAACAATAATTCAGTGATTTCCATTAGGAAGACAGGAAGGTATGAAGTCCAAGACAGCTCTGGGGAAGCTGATGAACAGACCAGCCTCACTAGAAACCAAGAGGACATTCTCTAAAAGCAAGGATTTCCCCTTAAACAAATTCATCCCCATCAGGTAGGGGATTAATAGCAGCATAGTTGTGCAAATGGATGACTGAGGAGCACCAGGACTAACCTATCACCAAGCCTCAGTGACTGCAAGCAGGGACCTGAGCATGACCTCAACCCCTGGACAACAGAAATGCAGCAACCAGTTCCCAGAGACCAGCACTGGAATTCTGAAACTGAGATCTGTCATGGTTCTTCTGCTCCAGCAGATAAGGATTCTCACCAGACAAGAGAATAACTTCAGTCA
Organism: Promerops cafer; assembly: GCA_013398275.1. Classification (NCBI taxonomy): domain Eukaryota; kingdom Metazoa; phylum Chordata; class Aves; order Passeriformes; family Nectariniidae; genus Promerops; species Promerops cafer. Next base: position 3,086,489 of record VZSE01011740.1, on the reverse strand, counting down.
CCAACAAAAAGAACAGCTCCTTAATATTTATTGGATGTACAAAACTAAAATACACCTGGATGGAAGAACTATGAGGTCATCTTAAGGTGAACTCTTTGCAAAGATGCTAATCCTTTTAAATGAAAATAAATAAATTAATTAAATAAAAACATAAGCTTACTTTGTACCTCAGGAATGGGTCCTGACTTTTTAGGACTTGTAACTACTCCAATAAATAACTTTTTAAGTTATACTCCTATTTCCAAGGCAGAGAAGGAAGGTGAATTACAGCAGAAGCAAAGAATTCCTGGTGACATCTCTCTGTAGTGTTGGAGATGGATGAGAAGGTGCTCAAAGACAAACCAGCCCATGAAGCCAATCCCAGCTCTGCAGAAGGATAACCACAAGCTGTAACAAATCTTCCTTTTGCTATTAGAGTTGAAGAGATACTGTTCCAAAAGCATCAAACCTACTCCCAAGTCCATCTCCTAATTAGGCAGCACAAAGCAACGCAAATTTTGAATTCCAGCAGGTCATCTCCTACCTTGCCAAGCTACATTACTTGGCAGAGGAGTGATGCAATGAGAAGTCATTACTCAAGAAAATGAAATCCCATTTATTCACAAAGCCTTGAGCATACTGTGTTATGCAATTTGGAGATGCCTATGCAACGTGACATAGATTAGTATATATTTCTCTTTCTGTATTGTTTCTAAATGGACATCTTGAAAACAAATATAAAATTCAAGCTCATTAACACCTCTGGCTTCCTTTTAAACCAGTCATTCCGAATTACCATCCTCAGATATGCAAGTATTATTCTCCTTCTCACACTGTGAAATATGGGTGAAAGGGCAAGTCACACAATATCATTAAAACCACTAAACACTGACAAATTCAACAGGCTTACAGTGGGATTTTTTGATGCAAAGTACCAAAACAAACAAACAAACAAATAAACACAAAACCAGCTGCTAGATTTGGTCTTGTTTGTGAAGTAACATTGAAAAAGATCACTTTTAAACAAAGTTGCCTTGCAGGGTAACATTTCTGAAAGTGTAAAAATCCCTTTTGTCCATCTCATTCTTTAAGGCCACTAAATCCAGACCATGTCCATAGTAAAGTTAGCAACTTAGGTCCCTATTTATCCATTAAAACTTCTGTACAGCTCATATGGAAAATTTGTCTACAGCTAAAAAACAACTGAAGTGTAAAAAGCAGCTGCAGGGAAATGATGTCACTGCAGCCAGAGCTGGCTATCAGCACACTGGCACCAGGAAGATCCTGAGTTATTGTTAATCTCAGCTTTTGAGCCAAATATCCTATTTGGAAAAACAAAACAAAAACCTCAAACAATCCCCCCCAGGACCACAAAGAAAACTATATGGATCTTACTCTCACTGAAGCCTCAGTGGTAATTTTCAGGAAGATCATGACTTCAAACCTGGCATTTTGTACTAATTTCTTTTTGGACAGAACTGGTCCACTGTTATGAGAAAGGATAAAAGGGTGAATCTTTCGCTGCTTTCCTCCACCAAAAACATAAGCAGCAACACTATGCAAAGCAGTTTTGCTGGTTTTTGCAGTTTTGCAGTTTTTCTCTCCTCTCACAGAGACCAAGAGGACATGGTTTTGCTAATTTTGACTGTTACTTATGGAAATGTAGGTGATGAGAAGACAGACATCATCTTGGTCCAGCAGGTTGCTCATATTTCCACAACTATCACCTTCAAAATGGAATTCCATTGCCAAAAGGTACCTGTTGCCAGTAACTCTTTTTATTTTACAAGCTGCTTAAGGACACATTCTCTTCATTTTTTATTCTACAGGGTCATGCACTCTTATTTGGGCTAAAGACAAGTGGGGGAGAGGTGTCCTATCTCTTTCCAGGAGATCCTTCTCCATCAGAGGGAAATGGGGACAAATACCACTTTTGGAATCCTAAGGGATGAGGGTTCAGGTTCAAGTCCTTCGGGTGAAGTTTCCTAGCAATGCTCCAGCAGGTTACAGCTTTGCACACAGATCCTGTGACAAGTCAGGTCCCAGGAACCCCATTTGCATCACCTTTTGGCTGCAGAGATTTTTGAAGTTTGTCCCTCAGAAATCAAGGGCTGCCTTCCCTCCTCTCCCACAGAAAGAGACAATTGCAAAATGAACAATAATGACAACTGCTAATGCTTCTTCAAGATGTTACACTCCTTCCTTATCAGTAAAATATCATCAAAAAGTAAACGCTTTCCTACAAGTTTTCACAGTATTTAAAAAATACCCTAAAATTCATGCTGTAACAGATTACGATGAAAGGATGTAAAAATGTAATATATGCTTATTTAGCTAGGTGCATTACAAAAAAACCCTATTTCATAGCACCTACACATCTACTGGATCTGAATTCTAACTACAGCCATAACCTGGAAACAAGCTGAAGAAATTGTTATACACAAACATTGTGAGTAATACACAAATGTTAGACAAAACAATTCTTCCCAGAAAATTTCAGACTCCTTGCTATAGACATATGCTCACATGCTCAAAGAATATGATCTTTAATTTTTAATGGAAATGTGTGTGTATGGAGAAAGAGAATTCAAAATTCAACTGCTGCCTTTTTGCTCCTAGATCACACACTGGACTATGACTCTACTATCCCAAATCAAGTGTTAGTTTTAGCGCTGACAACACAATACCATAATGCAGATTCAATAAATAAAATTACCCTATATTTTCCCCATAAACCTGTCACACAGACCACCTCGAAATCCTGAGCTGGCAAGTCTATTTTAAAACTGAATTTTTGACTGCATATCATTGGTATACAACAGCAACAAGCAAAACACGAGCGGTTTGTCACCAAGCTCAGCTAACTTATGTGGTAAGAATATGCTCACTGACTAAACAACAAACTGTAATAGAAAGATCCAGCAATAATGCAGAGCAAACTCTACAAAACTGGTGAAAATCATATTTTCATGAAATATGTCAGCAAACTTCTCCAAAACATTTGACATTGTTTTACTCACACATTTCACGGTGCCTCAGCCTACTTGAATTTAAGCAGTGCGTGAAATTATCTCTTTTCGTATAGCTGTTCACGTTTTTCCCTGGGTAATTAGCAAGCTACATCCCCTTTGACAGAGGGACACTAACAAGCTCCTACAGTTTCCAGTGGGACAAGGAATCCAAAGCTACTAATAGCAAACAAGTCATTTAAACAAAAAAAGGATTACAAAGACTCGTTGCAAGTAGCTGGAAACTCACCCATATTTCAGATTAAGGCTTTCTGAGGAGTTCTTTTGTAAAGAGTTTTGACTCCATCTTACGAAACTATTTCATTGTTTTCCTTTAAAAACCAAAACATTGATTTGTTATCTACTAATAATTTCTTTGTATTCAAAGTAATTAAGTACTAGAAAGATGGAGAAGCGTTTTCCAAATGAAAAATGATGGAAAACTTAGTCTTGTTACAAAACCTCCCTCCGGAGATCTCAAAGTTGAAAGAAAACAAAAGTTACACAAACTTTTTAAAAAGGTTTTTCCATTCCTCGCTACCAGGCCAACAAAACAAGCTGCAAACTTGCCAGAGCGCAGCTTATTGGCAAAACTTGGTTGCCGAAAATGCCTGGAACCACGTCCCTGTTAAATAAAGCAGGTTTTGAGGAGCTCCTGAGCGGAAAGGTGCGTACCTTGAGGACCTCCATGGGCACCTGGGTGGCGGGGGGCAGGCTGGTGGGGACGCTGACGTTGATGGCAGGTGTCTGGCTCACGGGCACTCGCTGCTGCATGAACTGGGCTGCCTGCTGCTTCTGCTGCTGCTCCCGACGCTCCTGCTCCTGCATCTGCTCACGCATGAGCTGCTGTCGGAGCAGGATTCGTGAGGTCATGCTGGAGGAGCTTAAGGGAGGCTTGGAAGCGCCAGGATGCTCGGAATTGCTGTGGGAAGACCAGAGAAAGACAGCTCAGCTTCCACGGAGCGGGACGGCGGCCGGAGCTGGTGGAGCTACAGGGGAGCGTGGGGCGCGATGGGCGAGGATCCGCGGCACCGCGAGAGGGGAACTGGGAGCCGACCTACTTCAGGTGCTCAGCGGCCACGGTAGGCTGCCTTAACTTGACTGCAGCCAAACCATTCCCCCAACGCCAACAGCCAGCTGTAAAGAGCCATTTGCTCTTTCAAATTTTACAGCAACCACCCACGAGAAGAACAAATGCTTTTATAGACAGCAGTAGGCACATATATTCAATTTTTTTTTAAAGAATAAAAATCATAAAGATTGGTATGGATAATACCAATGATCCAGCTCAAAGTAAATCTACCTCTCCCATGAAAACACGACAAAACATAGTTCACTTATTTCCTGCATAATACTACCTTAGGGCTGGATTTGCTGGCAGTGACTTTTCAGAGTTAGAAAACACACCTCTACAAAAAACCCAACTCCCATCCCAGGCCTACCAGCATCTTCTGAGCACCGTCAGATACAAAAACATGCAAAATAAAGAACAGTAACAGCTTTATTCCAGTCATACTTTACAAAGAGCAGCAGGCTGGCCCAAGCCAGCACACAGCACAGCTTTACCACCTAAGCCATTGGCAAGCAGAGCATGGGACAGACCATGGGACTTCGCCATGGACTGTAGGGACACTTTCTGGAGCAACTCATCATTTTCTTAGCTCACAGAACCAAAATCCATGGACCACGTCTTGGCAAGCTAGCAGCAACCCTCCTGGCTCTAGGAGGAAGCTGCTCTTGAAACCCCCACCTCTGGCTCCAGTGCTGATACCTGCAGGATGCTGGCAGGACACGCAAGCCTGGGAGCCAGCATCCCTTCCAGGTCCTGCTCGGAAGCTGCGGGCACCGAGCGCTGTTTGTGCTCCGACAGCCAGAGCCAGCACTGCTGGAAGTTTTCTGGCTTTGTTTAGGACTGATGTTGAACACAGTTCAGGGCAGAAACAAAAAAAAGAAGAACCCACGCTTACTGCCCCAAGAGATCAAACTCTGCTCTTCCAGAGCACACATTCTGGGGGCAGGGAGGCAGGGGACCATCTTGCTATTTAAGACCTGTCACGTTGAAACATTCACAGAGACACTGATCCTTTTGATAAAACAAGAGAAAACCTTTGTGGTGAAACTAATGCAGCTGCGGAATAATCGTACTAATTAGCTGCTCAAGACAAGTCATTGACTGTGATACTTGTAAAAAACACTCCCTTTTCAATTAAGGGTGAAGCATTCTCACATCTAAATCCAGCAGCTTGTTTTCTGGCTGCACATCTGAACCACTTTCACATTTCCAAACCGAAGAGAAGCTTTATTTCCATGACCAGCATAGTTATAGATCAGTGGTCTCTCAACTGTTTCGATCATACGTTCCTACCAGGAATGTCTGAACATGCCCCCCAAAATGTTTATTTATTTATTTATGAACTACGTACATGTATTACTGAAGTATTCATATTTTCTTTCTGCCTACTAATAACACTGTGCATCCCATCTCGGAGACCACTGTAATACATGAGAAAAAAAAGGCACCTAAATGCTGCTTTCAGGGAAGGATTCATTCTCCTCATGTTGGAAAAAGGCCAATTTTGTACCACACTTGTCAACATTCTCATTTGTGTGCTACTGGCAATTTTTACAGATACCTAATCTTGCAAAATTGGTAACCCAGCAGTTCCTCCCACCTTCTTTCATTTTGAACTGTTTCTCCGCCTACTAAAGCCAAGTGTGCTGGAAACCATCTCAGAAGAACCTTCCCATATACAAAAATGTTGGGGAAAGAGAGGGAGCAGGAAGGAGAAATTATTTCCACAGCATTTCAAACAGCTTCTGCCAGGAACCTCATCTTGCTCACGCAATTATTTTACCTACTTGCACCAAGTGTCCTTCCAGCTTCCTGCAGGTGATTCAGGCTCTACTGTTGATCAAAAATTGTAAACAAAAGCCTCAAGTATTGTGTCTGTTAATGAGACAACAGTCCCAGAAAATGCTGTTCCGCCAAATTCTTCCCCTAAGGGCAAAGATGCTCCCAGGCTTTATTTCTTCTGCAACTCCGCTCAGTATTTTACATGGCACAGAGGCAGACGAGCCCTGAACGCAGAGAGTGCGGACAGCCACGTGGTGCCAGACTGCAGCTACTGCCACAGAATCATGGAATTGTTTAGGCTGGAAGAGAGCTCCAGGATCATCAGGTCCAACCCCTAACCCAGCACTGCCAAGCCCACCACTAAACCATGTCCCCAAGTGCCACATCTACGTGTCTCTTAAATACCTCCAGCGATGGTGACTCAACCATCTCCCTGACAGGCTGTTCCTTGACAACTCTTTCAGTGAAGAAATGTTCACTGAAATCACTTTGTGATGTTCAATCTAAACTTCCTCTGGCACAACTTGCGGCCATCTCTTATCCTACCCATTATTAACTGGGAAAGGGAGATGGGCACCCAACCATCACACCATCAGTGCAGGTGAGTTCAAATAATGCTTATTCTGGGATAAAAGCTGCTGCACAACACCTGCCTGCCTAACCAGATGCTTCTGTCACAAGCACTGGGGAGGAACATGGACAGATTTCCTGTTATTTATTCCCAGGTGTCTGTAAAGCTCCTCCTGTGTGCATGACGTTCTCCCCACACCAGCATTCCTTCCACCTGCCATGAGTGGCACAGATCAAACATGGAAAACACTTTGAAACTTTGGTATCTCATCCTCTAAGTCTGTCCCATGCATCACACAGGTCATTCTCCCATCCAGCTTCCCTTCTGCACCACATCTGTTCATCTCCTCAAGCACAACACAGAAGGAACAGAAGATGGTTTGGGTTTCATGACCATGTAGCTCCATGGAGCAAACAGGAGGGCTGTCAGAAACTCACTTTTCCAACCAAAGAAGCGATTAAAAACTTGTTATTTCAAAAGCTTCATGCAGACAGTTTTGAAAATGGTCACTTTTAAAGCTTCTTGACCTTTATGTGCCGGTGCACCGGCAGATCTCCCGTGACCACGCTTGGTGCCATGTACCACAGAACAATCCAGAGTGGACACGTGGATCCAAAACTCCCCTACACAAACTGATTCACCCCCAGATTACGTGGAGCCAGGAGCAGAGCCCACACACAGCTAATACACGATGCAATTCAGATACTTCCTGCAAACAGTTTATGGAAACCATCTAATTGCAATAAATGAAACCGACTCATCCTTTTAATTGACACATGATTAAACCAGTTATCCATTAGCAGTCTAATAAGCACAGTGTAATACAGACTGGGAGTTATTAGTTATGTGTCATGTGCCAATACAATTAATCATGAAGTGATAAAGCTTTATTAAATAAGTTTAAATTACATATCCTTTGCACAGATGCCTGGGAAATGTTAGCTGCTGCATACATGAGTTATTATGCAGGTGGCCATTGCATAACAAAAGGCAACTGATCACATTAAAATCAAGTTTGATTTTGTTGCCATCAACCCACAGAGACCATAACCTTCCCAAATGTTTACTGATTATTTTATCTGTCTCCTTAGGCAAAAAGACAAACTTGTCTTTCGTTGGACAGTTTTGTTTTCAGATTCTATAAATTGATCAAACAAATGCTCTGGTTCACATGCATTAGTTATGAGTTATCTGATGTACAAGCATTATTTTGCACTACCTATGCATTGATTAAGAAATTTCTCTGGAGCCTTTGAACTGGGAAAAAGAAAATATTAACTCAACTTTGCTTTTTAACTCTTTAGAAACTTTAACTATTTTTGAATATTTTTTAAGAAAAAAAAAGCCTCCAATGTAATGTTTCTTAGACAAATTAGACAGAGAGCCTTCAGACCCACTTGTTCTGGGCAGGATGGTCTATCTTGCTCTTAATTGAGAAATGGCACACAAGAGAGAGGCTGCTGCTCTCCTCCCTCCATTCATGCCAACTGTTTGTTAATGGGTTAGTCCACAGAGAAATCAGCCAAGAAAAGCAGATTTAGCACCTCAAGAAACCCACTGAGCTGCACCAGATCTCAGAAGTAAGAAATAACACCAGATTTAAACACTTTTGTTTATGCCTTACCCTTATCCCATTCATAATTATTCATAGAGAAAATAAAGGCATCCACATTTGAGTTGTAATGTTGGCAACCTCTCATCTCCTTGCTTTAAAGATCAAGATTGTTCTATGCTATAATGGTGGATACTTAAATACTTGACCTCCAGAAGACATTTTCAGAGGAGACCACCACTCAGCTCCCAACACCACTCGTAGAAAATCACTAGAGTTTCTTCAAAATTGAAGTTGATTCGTACAAATTCTGTTTTCAATCTCTCTACCAAGCAGTAAAACCTCAAGAAACTTTTTGTTCCTTGCACTGTATATCTGGCTGAAGCAGCAATGCCTGTAGTAGCTTCTGACCTGCCAGCCAGCCAGCAATGCTGTTTGCCTCAGAAAGGAGTGACAGAAAAGCGAAGAATAGCAAAAGAAAAAAAAATAAATGCAAAGAGAAGCCAGATTGCACACACCACCACCACCCTAAAAAAAAAGTCTAATACAAAAATGCAAAAATGTCCACAAACAAAAAAAACCCTACACAATCCCTTTTCCCCTTCAGCCAAGGTAAGGGATTCCAACTACTACAGCATTTTCCCTGGAGCACTTTGTACTTCATTCCTAACATTTAATAATTGATTGTGGGTTACAGCGACGCTGCGCTCCCCGCGCCAACTGCCTGGCGCTGCTTGAAGTATCAATGCAAAAAAAACAAGCCCAAGATTTGGCACCCTCCTACGTCCTGACTTGCCAAGGACAAAGCAGTTACAAAAACGGTGTGGAGACCTTTATCAGCCTTTATAACAACGCCAGGACTACGTTTCAGGCTCCTACATGAAAGGTTTCCGCACTTGAAGGTTACATGTTTAAAGAAATAGGCTGCCTGCCCCTGCTCCATCATCAGGGTAAATGTTTTCTGTGCCTCCTAAATGCTTTTGTACCCTGACCTGCACTGCTTGCCCTGCACCATGGGCTGCACCCACAGGGCAGCCCACAGCCCAAAAGGCACCCACCCATCTGCCTGGATGCAGAGTGCACCTGGTGGGGTAGGGAAGGCAAAACCCTGCAGCATCCATCCACCACGCACACCTACTACACCAAGGAGCTAAGGGTAGAATTTCAAATCAAATTATTTCAGGGGACCAACCCGCTTTGAAAAAAAATAAAAACAAAAAAACCCACACACACACAAAACCCCTCCAACAAAATCCAACCCCACAAACAAAAATATTCAGTCCTCAGCTGAGAAATTTTTTAAGTTGTTGTACACCATGTAGTAGTTTTCCATTTTTCTTCCCGTCTTTAAAACACACCTTCACAAGTGGCTGAACATAATGCTTTCTGAACTTAATGAAAACCTCTCTCATGACCCAGGAGCACTCAGTAAATAATTATTAAGCTCTGGAGGTGGCTTTTGCATGAGTGTTGACTTAATAAAATGCCGTAAGTTGATCTGCTTGAATGCCCATTTACTTGGGGACACAGCTTGCAGTATAGCCTGGAAAGCTTGATCTTGACCAGATTAAGGAACAAGGTAAAATTAAGAGGTTCAATCCAGAAGCTGCAAAGGTCGGATTTTACAATCCTTTACTACCATTGCCAATAAAAGGGAGATGAAAAATTGCAAACCTAAAGTATCCTCAAAGACTTCCATATTATAACAGTGATAATACACCAAGTTTTTTTACACCAAAACGGAACCTCTGTTAGCCCAAATCTGTGGTTTTGCCATGAAGTTTCAGAACAAGAGACACATATATGTATATATATTTAAACACAGAGTCTTCCCCTCCTCAAAGAGTCTTCCCCTCCTCAGCACCAGTATCTGAGCTGGTCAGCCCAGCAGCTGTGGCTCTGCAGAGGACAGTCCCAAATTATGTCAATTCCCAGAGCACAGCCTCCACCACACCAAACCAACCCCGCAACAACCCGGTCGCGGTGCCCCGGCAAAGCATCACTCACAGACAGAGGCTGTCAAAGGAGCAGGGCATGAACATCTGAACAGCTTCCATCTTTCCCCCCAAATTTTGTGTCCGAGGGCTTTTGCTGAGCACCCTCGGGTGAAAGCCAAGCGGCGTCCGGGCAGGCTGTGTCTCCAGGGGAGGCTCCAGATAAGGACCTGGCAACTCCAATCCCCACGGAGCAGCAACGCGGGCAGCGGCTCCCGGCACTGCAGACCTGTGCAATCCAGCACCTACCGAGGAGAAAACAACGGGCTTGAGGCAGCACGGCCAGGGGGAATCGCGAAAGCACTCCGAAACAGGCGGGGAGTTTGGAGTCAGCATCTTGCTACATCCTGTCTCACCTGCATGGGAGCGCCGCACAGCCTCCTGATGCGCACGGATCCGCAGGATCCTGGATCCGCAGGATTTGGGGTAAATTCCCGCACCGCCGTGGGCTGAGCGAATCCCAGGGGCCGCACCACCCTCACCGCCCCGCAAGGAATGGGAGAAACCGAAGACACGCGCTGGCATTGAAAGCACTTCTCCCATTCATTAATTAAAAGGGGTGTGATCAGGCCATTAACACCATCAGTGGATAAGGGCTGTCTGTAACAGCACCGTTTTCTCACGATCTTTATCACCGAAAAGATGAAGGGAAAGGGTGGGTGCAAGACAAATTTGTTTTCTGGGATGTAACTTCTTCGCATTCAAGGCTCACCTAGGCGAACCTCCGCCTAGGAGGTGGAGACCCACTGGACACGCATCTCTCGAGAGCTTGAACTACATCTCTAATGGTACAGAGCCGATGCGACAGTGCACACACCATTTCCCCAGCTCCACCTCTGCTCAAACACGCTGAAACCCTCAGAAAAGCAGCCCGCAGCTACACAAAAACCTCAAGCTCCCAAAACTGTCCCATGAAGGGCTAAAGGAATTTGAAATGTAGCTGACTGTGTTACCTGGTATTGGTCTGATGCTTTTCCTCAAACTTTTGAAGTTGCCATCACAAACTCAGAGAAAGTATTACCAAGAAATAAAGAGAGAAAAAAGGCATGAAGCAGATTTGCCTTTCACTTAAAAGTCTGACCTTGTTAAAGGCTTTTTGAACCATTTTTCAGACACCACATCTATGGGCACTTCCCTCTCTAAAGGGCTCTACTCAAATTTGCAAAACAAAAAGCCAGATTGCTAAAACAACCAAGAGGCGAGGCGATAGCGAGGAGATAACGCTCCACTAGCAATCTCTGTAGTTTTTGATTTTGTAATGCAGAATTTACCCTTTTTTATCTGGGTAAACAGAGAGGATAATACTGTCGCTGAGAGGGAAGATGACGTATGACCACCACACTTGTTGATACTTTACAACTTCAGAGTGCCCATGTCTGGATTCACAGCACCTTTCCATCATATCTTGGTTTAGAAATTATCACTGCCACAGCTGGATAGCAAGTTTATTCACAGAGGCAGTTTTCAGCAGAAGACAAGGCTCAGCTATGTAGTGTCCACAGCTTGTATCCACAATTCACATGCCCAGACACGTTCCTAGCCAAAATGCCACCATGCTCCTTCCAAGGCTTACCAGGACCAGCAATTCCCAGCCTAAACCCTTCCATTCATCCAAGGTTTTCTGCTTATTGACTCCACTGTTACAGCACTATACAACGCTTTCCAAAGAGGATGAGGCAGCTGGAAGCCTCATCTCCTGCAGATGACATCCTCGCTCTGGCATGCTGAGCAAACAGGATCTTGAGGAGCAAAAGGGAAAGTGTTTATGGAAGATTTGCTTTAAATGATTAAGAATCCCAAACAGTCATGATGAAAACCACACAGTGAATTCTGTGCTCGGCATGTCGGCATTATCAGCACGTAGGACTCGCTCACAACACTAAATACAACGTGCAAGGGAACAAACAACCCCTAACACATCACTGCAGTAATTTTAACATTAAACCAGCCTTGGACAGATATTATGCAAACTCTCACTTCAGTCTCTAGACAGCACTAGCTGTTCATTACGGGACCTGATCAGATCAGCAAATGTCTTTAGCAACGCTTCTTTCAAACAAAGCAACTCTCCAGGCTGCAGAAACCAATTCCTCAGCGTCCCCGTGCTTGCAACAAACTTAGAGTCCCTTAAGCATTGCTCATATTTCTTCTACCTTTTTATCTAATTGTGGAAAAGTTATTGGGGCAAAGAGAACTGTGTGACTGTGCAAGCTGAACTACCTGGAATGGGGGTAAAAAAGCCCTTTTTCAGCAACAAGTTACTTTACCAACCATTTAGGTACTTACGCTGCAATTACGATTTTCAATTGCAGGGCAGATGTGCCAGACCTGCTGCCTTGGGTTTTCACAGCACAGACAGGAAGGTGGCAGAAGCTCCAGCTGTCCATGTAAGGAAGCATTAGTGATTTTTACAAACTTGCTAATTGAGGCGAAGCAAAATGGAGGAATTGCCCAACTGCAAACAACTGAAGACAGGTGACCTTCAATTCCCTTCCTTAGGCCACTCAATGCCCCCACAACATCCCTGACATGGGAGAATCCCAAACCAAGGCTCCTGGAGGAAGCAAACCTCCTCAGATCATCAGGCATCATTGCCATGCTGTCAGCAGCATCCTCAGTACAGGCACACCCACAGTAAAGAGCCCTTCTGTCACCAGGTACCTCACCCAAATCCCAAGTTCAGGAATTCCCCAAGTTGGCTACAGTTTCTGTGTGCTCACAGCCTCAGAGTGTGCACTGTGGGGCAGGACAGCTGGGGCAGGACAGTGCAAATGTTATTTGGAGGGGCCTTTTCACCTGCCATCCAACAGCTGTAAATTCTGATTTAAATTTGTCACATTTGCAGGAACTGCAGTCTTTCACAGAAATATTTAGCATTGATTTAAAGCCTTCAGCAGCAGGGAATTGTATCTCCAAGGACTATTACAGTAATTCTTCTTCTTCCTTCATCAAAATAATTCTGCATCTTGTTTCAAGCCAGAAACTGCTCATGAACATCAGAGAGGGAATGAGGAAAATAATTACTTAAACACGGGGTCGCATATAAATAAAAGAAATACCAAATGAAACCATGGTACAGAATGAAGTCTCGTTCAAAATAAAAACATGCAAGCAACATTTATACTTCTTGATTTCACAAAGTCAAAAATATATATAAAAAGATCTGCCCTAACCTATTTATAGGTCTTTTAACACCTCAAATACGGCCCTGCTAATACACAGCTTTAATTTAATTTTGCAATCACCCTTCTGCTCTGCATGCCTTACGTTGCGTCTAAAATGCACAAGCTCATCTCAAAGAGGAGACATCAGGAAACATCTTCAGAAATAACTTCATGCAACCAAATACAATCTCAAGAATTAACACAGCTGCTGAGTTTCTAGAAAATGGGATTTTCTCAAGTAAAACTGTCTATCACAGACCATGTTTTGCACAGTTTAGTGACAACTGAGCCATGCTGTCCGTGTCACTCGTGGCAGGAACGCCACTTCTTACTTTTCAAAATACATTACAGGCCTTGGTTTACTTTTGAGAAAAAAGCAGCCAACTCAAAACTATTTACAAGCCTTTCTGTTAGACCCTCCTAATCTGTTCTGCACTGCCAGAAGCACAGCACTTGAATGGCTATTTCTGTTCAAAGCTATATTTGTTGTGGAACTACTGCAAACTCCTGAATCATGTAAACAGAGGCAAGAGCCAAAAAATGTTTCACTGGACTTGAAGTTCACATCTGCCTTAGTTACTAGGACAAAAAAATAAAGGCCGGGCTTAGCTTATAACCAATAAATCTGCAAAGACTACGGTTAATCATGCATTCCTGCAACAGGGTTTTGTTTAATCTGGTTTACTTAGCATTTGTGACCTTGGCAAAGTACCTGCTGGAGCACCCACCATTGCTGTGGAGCAGCATTTCACACCTTCTGTTATTTTAGGCTTCAGCAGGCGACTGTCCAGGGCTACATCAGTCAGCCAGGTTCATAAACATGCAGCAAAGTCACCTGGAAATGATGTGCAGCTCCAAACCTGCTGGAGCCCAGCAGCCAACTGCACTGCTGTCCCTAAAAAGCAGTATTGTGGCAGCTCTCGGGCAGGACCTGCAGCTGCACCTTTGGGTGAAACAAATGCCTGGAAACGTGCTGCTGGAGCAAAGTGACCCTGCCACTTCAGCTTCTCGGCTCAGAAAAGTCAGTGCTACAAACCATGCCTCCACCTCAGCCTAGCAGAGTGGAAGAAAACTTCACCTTCCCTGCACTCACCACCTTCTATTCCTCATGATCCTCCTCCAGCAGGAACAATCCCCAATACCCCCAACATGCTGGAAACAAAAGGCAGCCCAATATTCCCAACAAGCTGGAAACCACAGAAACCCCCAAAACAACAATGAAAACCCAGAGAGATGTTTGATCCCAACTTCCCACAGATTACACTGATCTAACACTTCGGGCAGGGACCAATCCTGCCCAGTGGCCTTTGGCACTGAACTGTAGCAGAGGCAGGAGGACAAGCAGCATGTGCTTGGGTAAGAATGGGACATCACAGCTGGATTAAAGAAAACACAAATTGTTTCCTTCAAAACCCACATAAGAAATCTGAATTAAACTGTAGTAGCTTTTTTTTTTTTTGGTCATACGACCATTATTGAATTCAGAAATTTAATGGCTACCTGATACTTAGTTGCCAATATATATCTAATACACTGAAAATATTTTTCCCTTCCTTTTAGAGAGGCTGAGGCAAAGCCACATTCAGGAACTGCAATTGCCTTTACAAGTATTCAGGGGGAAAAAAATCTTTTTTTTAGAAACTCCAGAACAAACAAGATGATTTTCTATTCTTTCTTGTTTTTAAAAGCAGATAATGCAAGTATAAATGGATAGCAGCTTTTATCATCTATCTTACTATAGTTTATTTTTGTATAAATCTTGAACTTCATCTTAAACTAAGATATTCTGCCTTAGAAGTGTTATACTTCTGTCCCACTTCACACAGCTACAACCTGGTTACAGAATTCCTAATCTTAATAGAAGGATATATATTTAATTTTGCCTTGAATTGACACTACAGACGCCTTAAAGTTGCATTAAAGCCAGTATTATCCTGCACACACTTCCAGAGTACCCAAAATGAACATCAGCTGTCAATGCCAGAGTTATTTAATTAGCACTTGCCAAAGCACTTTGCAATCCTATAAACAAGCCACCAAAACAAACCCCAAAACAAAAACAGCCAAAAAAGCAACCCCCATGCCAGGGCTAGGGAAAGGCAGCTTCTGTAGGATTTCTCATTTGGCCAGCTCCCAGACATCTCCCTTTCCACACTAGATGGAGCTTTGTCCCCTCTTCCCCAGCCGTCTGGCAGTGCCCTGAGCTGGGATAAAAAGGGTAAAGAGGCAAAGGGTGAAACGGCAGCGTCACTCCAAATAAACAGCCTGCAGCAGTGGCTTCAGGAACAGCAAGATACCAGCGAGGGTCTGGGCTCTCACCGTGCCCTCCTGGCTCCCTGATTTTAACAAAGCCCTGTTTTGCCATTTTCAAAAAATGGAAGATTTCGACAGCTCCAACTCCCAATCCATGCTGAGTTCCTACCAGCCTTTACCATGGCTGCAAGGCACTGTCTGAGCTCACACCACAGTCAAATTACACTCCTTTTCCTCCCCATATAAAGGGACAGCATTTAAGCTTATTACCAGATTACACACCTGCATTGCTCACTGGCTTTCCTGTATCCCTCTGCATATTCCCAATAATTTTCTTTCAGAATGAGCTCTTCAATCTCTTCTCTAGTAACCTGAAACATCTGTTCCAAATGCCTCTGCTCAGGCTCCAGCCTTGGATTCACTGACACTTCGGGGAAGCAACTCATGGATAAAATTCCCCTTGATTTGTATCTGTTGGATTAGGTCTGTATTGTTTCAGATCACAGGTCAAGAGAAACAGCTCATCCTTCTGGTGAGCTGCCACAACTCCATTAGGATCTTTCAAAGCACAACAGGATATGGTACATCATCAGTATTTCTCTGATGAATTTAAACTCAATGGGACTGAGAGGAGCCCAGGGGAATGAGTCACTCCCGATGTCACAAGTGGCCAGCACTGCAAAGCACAAAAAGCAGCAGCCTCAGGCTGTATCAGACAAGGGAATGCCAGAGAGGATGGAGAAGCACCGGTGTTCCAAGTGCAAAACCTCTGTGTGCCTCATGGGCAAGGGCCCCTGCTTGGGCAATGTGCTCAAGAACAAGGAGCTAAAACTGAGGGGACAAGGGAAACAAGCCCACGTTATAGTGGGAAGCTAAAGAAAAGTTTGGAGGTTGACAGGAGTGAGTGTTGCTGTCTATAAATACAGCAGAGAAACAAACACCCAGGAGAGAACAACCCTGGCACGTCACCAAGCGATATAAACCAGCCATGAACAAGATTAAATCGGTATCAACAGTCTCATTCTGAGAAGTTCAGATCTGAAACCATTTCCAGCTGGAGGACTGGTGAAGGAACAACGTGCTCCTTTGCAAATAAAGACTGGTTGCCTAATCAAAGTAGGTCACTGTGGAATAAAGCAGCCAGTAATGAATTGCAGGACACAGAATCACAGAATCAATAAGGTTGGAGAAGAACTTTAAGATCATCAAGTCTGACCTTTGACCAACCACCACCTTGTGAACCAGAGCAGAGCACTGAGTGCCACATCCAGCCATTTCCTGAACACAGAAGATGCCTTGCAGCCAGAGGATCCAAAAGGACAGATGCAGAGCAAAGCAAACTCTTTGGCAGAGCAGATGGATCTGAAGTAGTGCTGGAATACTGCACACAACAGGAGCTCTTGCCTTCATATACACCGTGCTGAATTAAAGCAGTAAATAATACCTCAAAAATCTAGCCCCTCCTTTCTAAAGTAAAGATTAGAGGTTCCCCCAAAACAAACAGACTCAAGAAATATCTACTACAAAAAGAGACATCCTAAAGTAGACAGCAGGAATGCAGAGCAGGCTTCATCCAGAACAGATTTAAGAGGGATACCTTTTGAAGACAAGACAGCAGGGAGGGTCCTACAGCCACACATCACCTGGCCAAGATACCACCACCACCCATAATGACTTCCAACACAAGGCTTTAGAGCCCAGCCCCTTGGAGACACAGCCTGGGCAGTACAGACAGAAGGGGAAACCACATCTCTGAATCCCAGAATGCTCCATCCTCTGTAGCCAACAGCCACGTCCTGTTATCCTACTGAGCACTGACAAGCAACACAAGACATAACTGAAGCCAAACCTGCCAGGCTCTTACACCTGCTCACAGGCTTAGCAGAGAAGAACCTTTCAGTTTGCTACAGCAGCATGAAAACCCAAAACATTGACAGCCTGTAACTGCTCAACACCCTGAACATGCCATCAAAAATTTCCACTGAAGTTCAAGAGTGGAGCATAATGAAAACACCTTGACTGACCACGTTGTTTCCAGCCTGGGAACAAAGAACTCCAGCCTCCGGTGCACTTTTAATACAGGCTAATTTATTCTGAAAAAAGTAATAATTAAGTACACAAAATCAAAGTATGGAACCTGAAAAACACCTTCCTGTCTGGTGGAGCAAGTGCTTTCTAAGGACACTTACACTAGCTCCTGCTGCTAAAATCGTTTATTAAAAGTAACTCGGGAAAAGCAAAGATGATCTCAAAAATACACAGCAATGTTAAGCTGAAAAAGTTACACTGAAAAAACCCCAAAGCAGATCAAATGCATTAACATATTTTTGTGATTAAATTAAGTCCATATCCAAGTCGTTTGGAATTGAAGTCTTTAATATTTGAGTGATTATGTATGTTTTTAAAAATCTTACAAGTGTTTAGTACTACTAAAAAGCCAGCACATTAAATCTTGACAGACTGGGATTGAGAAATACCCTGAAACAAGAGGAAAAAAGCCCTAGGCAAAAACCCATAATAATCAATTTTCTCCACCCATCCCACCACATGCCTCTGCAGAACCAGCATCAGGTAAATTGGGGATTGCAGCGTCAGCCAGAATAATGCAGTTCCCAGGCCAAAGGGCTTTCAAACAGGTCCAAGACCTTGGTACTGAGGTGGCCCAGGACAAAAAATGCAGATGAAGCATTAGCAAGTGCCAGGAGGGAGGTGCTGACACCAAAACCAGCCTGACAGTACTTCTTCAGGTAAACTGTACCACTCCTTAGTTAAGGAAAACCTCAATGTACTGCCATTAAAAATAAAAAGGCAATAAAAGGCTACTGTGATTCCAGTGAATGTAAAAGGTGAGAGGGTGAACAGCCCTTTCCATGTCCACATGCAAATAACAGCTGGAGATGGCAGGGATGGGCTGGATAGTCTTAGCCTGGTGAAAAAAACAGATTTTAAGCACAAAAACTCCCCAACTTATCATTTTCTCATTGCATTATTCAACAGCAGTATAATTTTATCAACCGCTCAAATACTACCCTCCAAGAAGCAATACACGAGGGGTTTTCTGTAAGGTTTTCCATAATCACTGGAGCACTAAAAAAAAATCTTATGTTGGCAGAAAACTAACAGGTTTTCTACAGCAAAGTCCCTCTTTATAATTTTTCATTTGAGATTAAATGTAATAAAGTTCCTTAGGACTAAAAAACCAAATATGCAAATCTAAGGTGGATCCCAACCTGCAGGCATTTTTGTATCAGTTAACAATTCACATGCAAAATAATGTAAACAGCAATGTTCAAGCCAGGCCAAAGTTCTTCCCTCATTTCAATTAAAAACATGCATATAACTATTTATCTTAAAATAGTTTGAGCAACCTGGTCTATTGGATGGTGTCCCTGCCCATGGCAGGAGGGTTGGAACTGGATGATCTTTAAGGTCCCTTCCAACCCAAACCAATTCTATGATTCCCAGTAGTGTTGGGAAGCTATAGAAGCATGGGAAGAAGACAAGGGAATGAAAAACAAAACGAAGTGCCTACAGAAAACAGATTTAAAACTGTATTTCCGCATGGCAACAAAGAAATATGCTGCTTGGAAACACCCTTCCATTTGTGTTTAGGGTTACGGTGGTGGGAATTCCTGCCAAAGTAAACTTCAAAAATTTGTTTGCCACGGAGGAAAACCAAGCAAACTGGAGTTCTGTGTGCAGAATTCTGCTTCAGGAGGGTGAAGGTTTCTTTGTTCCCTTTAGTGCCAGGTCACTTCAAACTTTTGTGCCTACATACTTTATTATGCTTGCAAAACCTTCAAAACAATACAAAGAAAGAAAACTAGAAGATGAAAAATTTTAATAACCCACTCCTAAAAACAAAAAACCCATTCCAACATGCCATGTGTAAAAATATCACCAAGTCTGACATCTTTCTTATTCTATCAGTCTACTTCCAAAAGTTTGGAATCTTTGAAAGCAAAATATTATTTCACACAGTGCAGAGAGAAGGTGTTTTTTGAAAACAAAAGTTTGCATGAAATCCAGGAAAAAAACATGTATTTACAACGTTGGTGCAAATTACATAATCTGTCCTCTTAGATGGCAGTTTCTGACAATTAACAACCGTAACTACAGATAAGACCTTTTACTCAAATATCATGCCAAATTTCACATTTCTGTAAGCAGCACGATAAAGAAGCTCAATCACTCCTCCCTTGCTTATCTCTTATACCAGTATCATTTCTGACACTAGAAAAATAATTGCAACTTTCTGGATTGTGGCTCAGCTGCCCCAGCAGATCCCTGTGCACTAACAAGAGTTTTCCTCCTGCATCTCTCCTTTCCAGTTAAGTCTTCTGCAATTCCATGGTTTTAACTTTTTATCTTCAGCACGAAGATGTGGGCAAACAGCAATCCCTGAAATTTGTTACTTATCCAAGATATTTCTCGTGGTATTTGTCATAACAACTTCAGGATGTAAACTCAAATTGCAAATCAGACTTAAAACTGCTGCAGGACTGGGGAGAAAAAGAGGCTGATTGAGATTATTAGACAGCAACTCTCACGGAGCATTAAATTCAGGCACGTATTCAGCACATCACAACCAAACTTAGGTGAGACATGGCCCCAAATCCAAGGAAATCAGTAAGAGCACTTCATTCTGATTTCCCACAGAATCTTTGGGCACACCACAGCATTTTGAGCCAAAAACCTGCCTGCCCTTGCTGCACCTGAGGAAACTGCCCTTGCAGGCAGTGGGGATCCCACCACGCAGAGTCAGCCCTGCAGTCCACAGCATCTGCCACGGAGCAAACCCTGACCCAGCTGGCTGCACATGAAAGCACATGCAGAAGGTCTTGTGCACGCTTGTTCAGCTGGTTTGAAAAAGAAAAAGAAATGAGCGAGAAAATATTGGAGTTTTTTGTGGTTCCAAGTCAGGTAAATTCTCTATTTTATTCCTACCCGGGCGAGGAGGAGAGAGGGAAAACGAAAACAAAATGATCATATAGCACTGCTTCTTCTCCATCTCTGCCAGCCAGCTGCAGGAGCTGACGTGCAGGCACAACCCCAGGCTGGCACCAGGAGGGACAACTGCTCTGTGGAGCTCTGCTGCAGCCCAGGGAAGAGAAAGGACCAAGGACTTACCCAGGGGATTCATCCTTTCACGTTTCAGTCCAAGGCAAAGCAAGAGTTCCCTGGGACCTGAGCTCCTGGAGGCCACAGAACCAAGACTAAACAGAAAGGTCTCAGTAAGCACTGGCTTCCAGAAACTGCACTTCCACTCCTACCATCCACCTCCTAACCCCGCTGCTGCATTTGTGGCTGCCTTTGTTAGAACACTTCTGCAAATGAAAACAGATGAGTAACTATTGCTGCTTTAGCAAACTCCCAAGCCCATGGTCACTAATAATAGCTTTGTTCCTTTTATTACTAAACAAAACCAAAAAAAAAAAAAAAAAAAGAAGTTTAAATGCTTGTATAAAATGCACATTGCTGAATGTTTTCTTTCATTGATCCAGGGCCGTTTCCCCATATGAGCTTAGGCCCAGGACTCTCGAACAATTTCTGTGATCAACACGATGTGGAGCGATCTCAGGCTTCCCTCACAAAAAAAATTTTAAAATCATGTTTTGTGCTCCTTCATTTGAGACACTGGGAGTTCAATTAAAAAATAAATCTGAACAGAGACACAGTTCTTGCACAAACTGGAAGGCAGAGGCAGGTCTGAGCTCCCTGGCAGGAGAGCTGATGGATTCGGGGAGGCAGAGGTGCTCGGGCAGCTCCCAGCTCCCACCCAGCCCTGACTGTGCCAGGAGCAAACAGGTGGCACACGGGGAAAGGGCAGCGTGTGGGGAAGAGAAAGTGGAGAAGGGCAACAAGAGAGGAAGAAAACAGAGAGGGGATGAAGCCATTGCTGTGAAGTGACAGTGGGAGAATGACCGCAGGAAAGCCTTCCCTTGTGTGAGAAAAAAGAAACAACAAAAGCCACACGAACTACTTTTGGTACAGAATTCTGCTTTTCCTCTCTGCAATCAAATCAATCACAGGAACTTCTGAAAGCAATAAAAATAACAGGGTCCCAAATCACCCCAAGTTTACCATGCTTTATTTGATGAAGCCTCCCACCACACACCCCCTTTGGCCTGGGGTCTGCTGTAGCCTCCTGCTCCTCCCTATGCTCATGCCCATGGCCAAGCAGAGGCCATGTCTCTCCCCCCTTCCTTTTTCTGGGGTGCAGATTTTACACTAATCATGGATGGAACTGCAGCACAACCAAGCCCAAGGCCTCCGTTATCCTACAAATGGTGCTGGAAAATGACTCGGAGCCACTGGGCTCTGGCTGCCCATGCTGGAAGGTGAGTAGACATCAAGTTAAAAAAAAAAAGATGTTAAATATTCAAAAGTCAAGCCACAGCATTTTCCCATCCTAAAGCTTCTAGGGTTTTTTAGTTTATTAATTCCTGTTATTGGGCTGACTGCTGCTGAATGATCCCAAGCATTGCATGGCGAATGTTTTTTTTTCACAGGAAGTAACCAAGCCAAAAGCAGCGAAAGCATCCTCTTGTTCTTGTATGAGCCCTTTTTTTATTATTTTTTTTCCTTAGTTTATTTGAACAATAGCACCATGAAACAGCCTACAATAATGACTGTTACAAAATAGGAAGCTGAATTATTAGGCAAGCTCTGTCTGCGTAACTCAATCAGCCCAGGGAGGATATGACAGCCACGACCAAGACAAAGGACTGGACTCTGTGACCCCAGGCATCCTTCAGGATTCTGTTTCTGAGTTACTAAGAGCTGAAGTTTGCTTTTGCTCCTTGATTAGAAGCACCATTTCTATAAATGCAGCAGCAAAGCACTGGCATTTCCCAAGAAGTGGATCACTAAGTGTGCACACATAAAACAAACACTTTGGAGCGGTTGGGATGAGAACTTCACCTGAAAATGGAAATTCCAAGTTTAGTATTTAACCTTTTGAGCACAGAGGGCATACACACAGCAGGAGAGGTAAATCATGAGGTAGTCTTTAGGCAAACACCCAACAACAGTTTTTGCAAACTAACAAAAAATAACTGGTAAAAGTGGTCTTTGAGCAGTTGAAAGGTTCAACAGCACAGAAGTTCTACAGTCCTGCCAAGAGCATCATCAGGACCAGCTCTGGGGGGATATATTTTGGACCAGACAACCGGTAACCAAGGGCAGCCACCCACCACCCTGTCATTACAACAACCCTACTGAAACTATGAAAATCAGGTCTAAGTGCTCGGCTGAGCAACACTTGGGAGCCAACAGCAACACCAGTGACTGAGCAAGAGCAATACAGGAACCTGCAAGTGAATCATTAACGAGCAATGATTTCTCCATTACTCACTGTGGATACAGAGTTGCTGCTGGTAAGATTTGTTTCTAAAAAAAGGGAACAGCCACCAACATGAGCACTAACACATTCATCAAAGCCCAGCACGACGTGGGAAGGAAAGAGGAAGGCGCAGCTATCGGGAAGGCTTTGTCCAAAAGAGCTGCTCATTGAGGAGGGCTCAGAGGTGCTGGGAGCAGCATCACACCATCCCCTTCCCCAGGGGTCACACTCAGGGGCTCAGGTCAATTGGGTGTTGGTTTTGCATCACACCAAGAAATTATTAACTCATTCTACAAAAGCCATACAACTGCCAGGCCGCTGATACAGATCAATAACCAACTACTGAAACGTCAACAGTTTGACCTCTAGGCAAGTGTTTCCATACCCCTTCACCCACCTTCTACAGCAAATGCTTCCAGTACATTTTCCCCAAGCATTTGCAGTCTGTGCTACTGAGAATAAGCAACAGGAGAACTGAGCCGACATTCTCAGCCAATCTTTAGGCGAGATTAGCAAGCAATTAAAGCTGTTGTATGAGGAATTTTAAGTGCTCTACAACTTCATGCCAAACAAGAGCTAGTCAAGCACAGGAATTTATTTTTTGCAATTCTGTTCTACACAGAAACAGAGACAAATTTAAAGAAAAGATTTTTTGAAGCAAGGATTCAGCCAATTACCAAAACATCTATTACAGTTTAAATACTAATATATCTTTAAGAAAATCTGCATCAAAAAGGGACGTGCAAGGCGTTGCCATTGCTTGCTACCAGAACATTTCAATTTCAACCGAACTGGGGTGTTTCAATCACTTTTTGTCCTTTTGTTGGTAAAACATAATTAATGGTAATGCTAATTGCACCCTAGCCACTTTGCAGCACATCCTGGGAACACTTTTGAAGGCCAGAACTGAATCTTAGCCCCAAAAGCAAACCAGAGCTTTGCCATCCCTTACCGACAACCAGATCCAACAGGAAAGGTAGCAGAGAACACAGCTTTTGTCCCAAGAGTTGATCATTTAGTCCCAGCTAAAAAGTCTTCATTAAGTTGCCAAGAAAACAAGATGGAGTAATGGAGAAAGCCACACATTTCATCAGGGTAAGAGTTACAAGATGTTCAAGAAGAAAAGCTTGGTTTTAAGTACAACAGTAAATAAGGCAGATTTGGGGAACTGTCACCCCCAGCAACAACTGCACAGCTTGCATGGGTCTGACAATAAGGGTTGAAAATAATGATTTTCATAAACACACTCACTGGAGCAGAAAAAAATGTTACAATGAACAAAGCAAGTAAGCAAAGTTAAACAAGGTAAGTGAAGCCTGAGGTACAGTTTCAGACTGATCTGCTGTTCACATAAAGAATGCTCTAGTTGAAGATTAGGGGTGAGAAATAAGAAGTCATTAGCTCTTCTTCAAGGTTCATGATTCAAATCTGACAAAACACACACTTCAGTGTTTCCAAGCTTAAAGAAAATTCCAGCAGGGTCACAGAAGTCGCTATTTTTAGCTGGCTTAATCTCTGTGCACTCAAACACAGCTTTTGTACATGCACATATTTTGTTAGCACTTAAATAAAGAAAAAAAACTCTCTGCTACCAAAAACTTAATCATCCATAAGTTCTGAAAATGCAAATGAGCTCTCCTCTTAATATTAGCTGCTTTTGAGTGAACAGCCCTGGGAAACAGCCTATAGCTTTTCCAGCCAAAACTGCTACCAGAAAAAAAAAAGAAAAACCCAGGTCCTGGAAAATATTCAGTGACAAAACCGAGAAAGAAGAATGTGGGAAGTTACCAGCAATTAATTTCTTCAATAGGAAACAAACTCTTCCCACCCACGATGTACCTATCAGTACAGCTGAGAATGTTCTGAAACCTGGAACATCCAGGCCGTGAAGCGCATTGGGAAGTGCCCGGCACTGGCAGCCGGCAGGAAAGGCAGCAGCCACACAGCCCCAGCACTGCTGAGCCCTCTGACAAAAAGGAAATACATTAGAAATCAGTGGGCCTGTCTTGGTTCCTTGGCTGGCTGCTCACTGCCCAGATGGTTCAGAGCTGGGGCTGTTAGAATGGCAAAGCAAAAGGGTCAGACAAAGGAGGTTGGTCCAGAAGACCTTTGGGGGTCCCTTCCAATCCAAATTATTTCTGGTCCAGAAACAGTGACATTCAATCCTTGTCTCTTAATTTACTTATCATATACTTAAAAATATTTTGTTCATCCACGTTAGAAAGGTTTCAGCCACAGGATCAAGAATGACATGGCCCAGTCACTGCATCACCCACTGGAAAGATTAATAAGAACATTTATAGTTGCAACAAGACTCTTGATACTCTTCAGTAACTCCTCCGTGTAGGTATTGCTACACAGGCTCTACACAAGTCATTTACTCTCTGGGCCGTTGTTGTTAAATTCTTTATTAATCCTTGTAAGTTTGTCTGTTGACCTACTGTAATTTTAAGAGATTCAGAGATTGAATGTTCATACCAGCCAAACTCTTTTAATAGAATTAACTAGAGATATCATGTAAGCTTTTAATAATGTTGACAACTACTAAAATTCAGTTAGCTGAGCCAACAAGAAACCACTGAAACCTTACACATGTTCTCTTCTCCTCATCAAGCACAGAACTTCATGTGGAAGCAGCAAATTTCCTGACTGCCTTCTTAAACACTAAGGGATCAAATCTGACTGCAGAGTGGCTGAATTCCCCTTCTTCCCCCAAAACAAGAGTCAACCTTCAGCATTTTTCCTGTTCAAACCCAACACGTGCACACACACACAAGTTGTTCAGCACACTGCTATTCCACAACAGTGCCAGTGTCCCAGAGCACTTTTCATCACCTTTAAGCAAGTTTAGGAAAATATTATGGCTTGGAGAAGCACCTTCTTTACTGAACATCAGTTTCAGTGACAAATCCACAATACTGAGTTAATAGTTATTCAGAACGGAAAAGAAGAAGTACTTGACCAGTGTATATGCATTGGAAAAAAATAATCACAATCAGTCAGGATCTCTCCTTGTTGGTTTTCTGTAAGTGACAGAAATCTTCTAGCAGTCATAATTCATAACCAGCCATCATTTCTCTTAAGGTACGCCCCAAGGAAACTTGATGTACATCCAAACTTCTGCAAGCTTGCTCCTTTCTGTTGGATGCATCTTTCATTCTCCCTAGGAGTGCAAATCATGTTCTGGAAAGGCTACAGCATGCCGGGGATTCTTAAAATAGAAAGGCTGTGATACTGCAAATATAAATACAGCTATTGCTATAGCAGTGGGAGTAATAGCAGTGACACGGACCCAAAGCAGCCCAGTGGCCAAACTCTGCTGGCAGGCAGCCCGTGGCTTCCCAAAACACAAGCGGGAGAAAGGGAACTGCCATTTAACTGTCTGAATGGGCATAATGCACACCAAATGAGTTGTGGCAAATTCACAGCATGATCTAACCCTTGGGCTTCAACGTTTCTAAATTTAGGTGTTTCAGTGCAGGAAGGGAGGTAGGAGAGCTACAAAAATGCTTTAGTAAGGTAGCAGAGTGAGCTGATTGCAGGTCTGTGTAATTTTGACCTTGCTGTACCAAAAAAAAGCATTTGCAGCTGGCAGCTGGGGCATCGTGTCCAAGTGCCACTTTGGTATGAGCAGGGAAAAGCACAACCCTGGCTTTCTGTAACTGCAGCCTTAAGAGAAGGATACAAACACCAAAACAAGAACATCAAAGAAAAAAACTGACTGAGAAAGGCTTATCCACCCAACGAGCAACGCCTGTGAACCTTAAAGTCTGCTTAAAAATATTAGATGTCAAAGTTATCAAAGCGCACCACCAGTCAGAACTGTGGCCAAGTCTAATATAATAATGTCATGTTTATTTTTGTCCCTGACTCCAGACTAGGTGCTCCAGCTATATTTGTGCTTCTTGTAGCACTTTTAAGGAAACACATACATTGACTGAGCAGAGCAGTAGAGGGTGTATTAGATGATCTATTCCAGACATAAGCCTTGCTGCACCACCAAGTTAATAAGCAATTTCAGTCAACAGAAATACCAGGGCATATCCTGAGAAACACTTTCTCCAAATAATTTAAAATGACTGTTTTTATTGGACTAAGGACAAACAATATTCCATAGGTTTTGGAATAACTTAGTAAGCCTTGTTTGATAAACTAAAATAAAAATATTTCAAAAACATCATCTATTAGGTGACTAAGCCTTCAGACATGCGAAGATCTGGCCAGTGGTCAGAGCCACCCGAGCACAGAGTCCATCTGGCAGTGTCACTCAAGCCACCAGACACTGTAGCACATCTTGCATCTTGACACAGCAAGTCTTCCCAAAACTTCTGAAGAAAACACTCATAATCTCTCCAGTTTCTGCACAGCACAGAGCACTGGTGGGGAGAGGGGAGACCGCAGTGCTTGCCTCTGATTCAGCTGCATTGTCACTGACTATCCACAAGCATTAATTTCTATGGAGAAAACAGACAAGCCAGCAAATCCTACAGAAGCCCCCACTTCTCACATCACCTCCCTAAGTCAGGCTTTGAGCTTCAAGACAGAAAGTTGCCTGCCTGTCTCTATCCTCTTTTCCTCCTTCCAGCTTGGTCTTTTTCACCCCTCACCCCACACTCAGGATGGCAGGCTGCAGATACCATGAGCTGAACTCAAGCCCCCACACAGAAAAGTCATTGTTTAAAGATCCTGGGCCAGAACTCCAAGACTCAAAGGAGATGGCCCAGACCACCCTTGGTCAATCTTGACAGTATTTGGTACAGCTCCTTTGCCTTGCCTAAATACAAAGAAAACCAGGACAGATGACTGCAGGATGCAGCCACAGAACACTTGTTAAGAGCAGCTGATGAACAAACACATTTGGCCGAGACATCAGAAGTTACATTCTTGTAACAACAAAAAGAGATGTGCTCGCAGCCACAACAATCACAGGGCACGAGTAATTCAAGAGTTTGCAAGGAGACTGCTTCTTTAGATCAACAGCAACACTTGGAGGGGAAAGCATAAGCTTTTAGCAGACAAATTCTTCATTAGGCTTCCCAGTGCTCACAGCACTCACACCAGGCTCCAAAACACACCTTTTTGGTTTGGGTATTTCTCACCCAAGACAGGAGCAGGGCACAGGACAAGCCATTTCTCTCCTGTGAGCTCTGCATGCTTATATTCCAGTTCCAGCATCTACAATGTCACATGATTAAGGAAAACTACCAAACTATCAGAAAACACTTTGCTTGATGGCTGACCAAATCTAAAATACCATGAAGGGCATTGCTGTTCCAATAGCATGTCAACATATGGATCATCTTTAGCAACACAGAGTTTTTTCACATGCTCCTGGTTGCATAAACCAAGAAAAATACTGCTATTGTGGAGGAACTGAGATGTTTCTATGGTAAAGTTCTTAAGTCATTAATTGATTCATTTCCACTGCATTTTTCAGGAGTCCAGGTTTGGTTTTTTTTTTCAGATGCAAAGTTGACTCTGCTTAAATTCAATTAGTCTTGGGGAGGGAGGGGGCAGGTGGACAGACAATAATATTTTATGAAAGGAGTAGAAAAATGCAATCAAGACTCAACTTCCAATTCAGTTTTCGTTTGCTGTATGATGGGAACATGCAAATTCAAGGCTGAATTCTTCCTCTTCCATGACAGAAGCACAGCAAGGATTTAACACCACTGGCATCATGCAGTACAGCCCTCATGTTAAATCCTGGCTATCCCACTTCTAGCCACAGAAGCAAACAGGTCTGAGCAAACAGGCAAAAATAAATCACAGTGAGATGACAGCTACAAAGCACACATTATGGTTAGCTGGGGTCATGGATATAAGGATTAATGGATAGCAAACAGAGGATAAAAGAAAAAAAGTGACAGAGAGGTCAGAATCACTTGTCACCCTATCCTGAACACAAAACAAACTCATGTCCTGCCACAAGTGCTTGCTCTCCATCCTAGCCTGGTCTCAAAAGTGGACAGTTAGCAAAATCCTTACAATTTCCACTTGTGAACAAAAAGTTCTTAATACAGACAGCAGCCTCTCCTTGTCCTGCAAGCTGAATTTGTAACTACTACTACCATTCTTTGTTTCTGTATTATTTTCCTATCCTTTGCACCCCAAATTAAGTAAGTTCACAAAACAAGAGTTGTAGGGATCCTTGGCTTTGTGCTGTACAAAACACTACACAGTAGAGAGGTAAAGCTGGGATTCCTTTATACTGTGAAAACACAAAGAAGCAAGATCTGGCTATTAGGCACGAAGCTACAGAAATTTCATTTCTTCAGTAGTACAAAGAGAGGGCAGAGAATAAAGTGAAAAGAAGAAAATATAATACAAAAGGAAGAATGTAGCACAAGAGGCCTTCTCCTTCAGGAGAAAAGGGCACAGGAAAATGCAAGAAAAAAGAGATGCAGAGAAGAAGCTGCCAGGACAGAGTCAGTGTGTGAGGAACAATCCCAAGGGACGTGCACAGGCAGAGTCTGAAGCATCAGCAGCATGAGAAAGGTAGGAGAGAGGGCAGGTGAGGTAAGAGGCAAAAAAAGACAGGGCCAGGAAAGCGTGGAGAGCACAACTGAGTATCACTGTAGTAAAGATGGAAGAATACTTGTCAGGGTGTATGTAGAGACAGAGAGATGGGACAGGAGATGAGTATTTACGGGCCCAGGAAGAATTTAACCATGAGATCTTAAAAGAAGGGAAGTAATGTAGAAAATAAAAACATTGAAGAATTAAGAAAATAAGGACAAGAAACCCCAAAGGCTTTCGGTTTTGTTCTGTTTAAGGAAAGGACAAGTGTTGTGTAACAAAATCTAAAGAGCAACTTCACGAAGTGAGCTAGCCAGAGTTGGCTCTCCGTGCATGGGACCATGAGAAGAGCACTTCCCAGCCCCAGCCATGAGCAGACAGTACAGAAACTTCCCTTCCAGGAACCTGAAAGATGAGAAGCAGCCTGCTGTTGCTGTCTCTGTCTGCCAGGCCTCTCCAACTCAAAGCTCCAGCACTGACTATTGAGCTATCCCTACCTGTCAAAGAATATCACTGCCAGGAGCTTAAGGCCATGATTACCAGTAATTGCAACTAATCCAGCTCTGGCTGCATGGAGGGAAAGGTTGTTCATGTTCTGAAATATTTTGCAATAAACTCTTATTTTATAAGCTCACAGGAGAGTTTTACTTGATGGCACTAACATCAGATGAAATAACTACAGGACTTGGTGAGGACAAGGATCCTGTTCCTCACTGCTGCTCATCTCCATCACCTGAGGGTAAGCTGCTCCCTTCTCTCTTTCTATTTCCCCATTTGCAAAGCAGGAATGATGATAAAGGCCTCTTCTATGAGGCATTTTTTGAATTAGAAAACACAGCCACTGTTGTCCAAGCACAAACAATGGTCCCTGTTCTAAAGGAAATGGAGAGGGGCCAAATGCTTGGATGTATGATCCAAGCAGAGCTGCACCAAGGGAGTGCAGTCTGGCAGAAGGTACATGGCAGCCCAGAGATGCTCAGCAGCACTGGCATTAAGGGAAGGAAACACCCCCCCTCCCTGGCTGCTCTCCCCCTTCCTCCCTGCACCACCCAGAGCAACACTCCACGCACAGAACGCTGCACTGCTCAAGCAGCTCAGCACTGACAGTGTTTAAGCTCCAGACACAAATATAAAAATAATTACGAAAAATGCAGGGATGCTGGAAAATTTGCTTTCATATTCACAGCATGTTCCTTCTGCCTCTGCAGTTTTCTTCTGATGCCTCTGCCCAGATGCAAACCGAAACTGGTTAAGTAACAGTGCAGTTCACCCTTGATGATGCAGAGTTTCTAATGAGGGACTTCCCAAGAAAAGAATACCCAGACTTTGAGTAATAATTATTCATACGTGTTATAAATAAACACAGCTCCTAATACTTTTAATTAGATGGTTTCCACTGACAAGTTATGTTCTCTTTAAATATTTACGCTGTGAAAAGAAACCATACAGCATTTATCCAGTGATGGGAGTTGAAAAGTGGACTTATATCAAAATGGACTTACTGGAGACCCTATTACAGCTTTCTCTTTCTGACTGGTAAAAGACTGATGAGGACCAAAAGCATTAAAACACTCCATTACAGACATTTGAACAAAATTAATTGTTTAAATGGGTAAAGGTTTGCCCATCTTCATTAAAAGTTACAATAACATTTAAAAGCGTTAAACAAAGCAGCTGCTGAATGACTTGTATCTGCAATTCCTGACAGCCTCCTGTACTCAGAGGCTTCTACTTTGTCACATTCCCTTGAGCACATTGGGTATTTTACCCACTGTTCCACTACCTGAAAACAGTTTATTTATCGAAGTCACAAAACCTAAAGCTCTGTATTTCTCCCTCCGTATTAGCATACCAGGGGGGTTATGCATATTCACTCATACATACACCAAATCTCTATCTGCTACTTAATTACTTGTTTGCACTGCCACAGAGCACAGGAGCAGTCAACATCAATCAGCATCTTGTACAAACAGCACCACACAAATAGCAAACATGACCACTCATGTCCTGAAAAACCTTAATTACAGAAGACAGACAACATAAGAAACATGAGGGGAGACAGAAGAGTGCCAGGAGACAGCAGCAGTCCTTACAATAGATGCTAGCCAAAGGGTTTGTTTGTCTTTTTTAATAATGACAAAAAAGCCTGAACCATTTCTTACTGTGGATCTCTTCTCCCCTTTGAAGGAAGGAGAAATATCTTTTCCATATGAAATGGTCAACTCATTTTGATGCAACAAAGCCAACACAAAGTTTTACTTGGAACAGCATTGTAGCTTCCCCCCCTCCTTCCTCCCCAAGTGCTGCTCTGCTGACGGTTCCTCTTCATTTTCTTTGAATGAAGTTGCCATAGAAGTGTTGCAGCAGAAAGTATCTCAAGATCATCTGTACATGCCAATTTATGCCCTGCACTGCAAGCTGAAGATCTCGAGGGAAAGAATGGAAGACAGATGGCAAAAAATAAGCTAACAAGTCTCTTTCTATTAAAAGCACCTTGTTAAACAACCCAAAGAAACTGGAGAGATGGGGCAAAAAAAGACCATGAGGAAAGAAAGGCAGGTAAGCAGATTCAGCCAGACACCTGCTGCAAAAGCTTTGTGAGATGACTCACCCCATGTTCTGCTCCCCTCTCCAGCTTAGCTCAACACTGGATCAGAGGGATGTGCTACACATCAGGAAAAAAAGGGTGGAGTTGACAGAACATTTCCTGGGCAATCACAGGAGCAATAAGCAGCCTGTTTGTCCACCCAGTGCAATTACAGGAACGGCAACACTGCTCAAACACACTCAGCACGCCAGAGAGCCCTGAGAACTGCTCCAAGTGCAAGAGGCTGGACAGAATCTGTGCCTGGGATAGCAAGCTCCAGAGTATATGGCATCCACTGGGAACAGTGCAGAGGCTCCTGTGTGCCACCAAGAGCTGTAAAAACCTGACACCGACTCTTGCCATCTCCCAACTTACAGCACAGTTCCCTAATAAAATAATTTTAAATGGCTCACAAAGATAACAATCATGGAACGCGATCTGTTGGACACAGCAAAAGCTTTGGGAAGGGGAAGCAGATGTGCTGTAACACAAGACAAGTCTGGAATGGTGACTTCCAAGATGGGAAGGGAGAAGGTGAAGAACATGTAGGAAATTATGGCAGCCAGTTCCCTTTACTAACAGACAAAACCACCTCCACATTGAAAGAGCGAGTACGAGAAGAAAGGGATGGGGAGCATCCTGGGGACAGAAGATGGACATGGAAGGGTAAGGAAAGTTCTCACAGCTAAAGATATATTTGACATACTTAATTTCAAGCCAGAACGAATGGGCAAGAGACAGATTCTAAAGGCTTTGAGTTCCTCTCTGTGCTGCATAAAAGACCTAAGGATCTTGTAGGGATGCAGTCCCACTTATTCCATCAGAAGGGCCAAAGGCACATACACAACAAAGAGAGGGACCGAAGGCAGAGCAAGGAGATGAAGCAGAAACTCACCTTGACATCAGCTCCCAGCCAGCTGCTGACGCCCGCCCTAGAAACCCTCCTGAAAAAGCTCCCTCCAGGCCGGAATGTCTCACACTCCCCTGCTGTCTTGTCCCTGTGGAACAAGACTCCCAATACCCCATCACCTCCCCTCACACATCCAGCCAATACCTGCACATCCTGTGCTATTCATCTTCCTCATCTTCTCTTCATCCTCATAGCAGAGCTATTACCTAGAACACTCCTAATCACAGTTAATTGGGTGCCTGCTATATGGACGAGATCCATAATCTTCAAAGCATCTCCCAAACAAACTGGAGCAGGAGAGATTTCCCCCTCTGCTCAAGGCATTTGGCAAGAGCACAGCAGCAGACATTACACCAAGTAGCCTTTTTGTTTCCACTCCCTGAGTCACAACCCTATGCATCAAAGATTGATTTCACACCTATCTGGGATGAATGAGCTTTGCTAAACGTTTATGACATGCTTAAGAAAAAAAAAAAAGCAGCAAGGGGAAGGTATGACTCACCAAGTATTTGCCAATCTATAGCTGATCTGCAGAAGTTATTACATTTGTATCGTGTTTCAGAAATAAACGTGCAGATTTCAACACTTATCTCAGACCTACAGCACAGCACTTTAGGGTTATGGGTTACCACAGCTGCTGGATGGACAAACCACACACCGTAACCTTCTCCAAGAGAAACAAAAATACCAAGGTACACAGATCAGTCAGAAATAAAAGGCTTCCTTAAAATTACATACTCATAGATTCAAGGCTTTTTCCTTGAACTCTGCTGTAATCCCTACTCTCTTCTATTAGGTGTAAATGGCAGCACAAACTCAGCAGATTCAAGTTTATTTTATTTCTTTTTAACCACCAAAATTCTTCTCAGGTTTCCAGAAGGACCATGTTGTCTCTTCCCATCCTCAAAGGTATTTGGCACAAGAAGAGGCAACGCCTGTACCAGAGCTGAACAGATAAACTGTCTCCCTTGGCTGGCTGAATCACTGTCTTAAATTAAGCACAAGAATATGGAAAATCCCAAGCTTTCCTTTGCCTCCCCATACTCCTACTCCCTGTTTCAAGGGGGAAGTCCTACACAACTTGAAGAATCAGTTTTGCCCCCAGGTACAGACAAGTAAAGTACATGACAGCAGGCTCCAGATTCCTTGGCCCAGCTATGCTTTCCTCTCCCAACAGCAGCCCCTAAAGTTACTTTTAGGAGATGAATCCATGCAGAATCCAACCACGCAGGTGGTCTTCATGCAAGGAAAGGGACAGTAACACTTAGAGCCAGACCTGCAGCAGTAGTTCCTTGTTTAGGGAATCCTGAAAATAGGCCAGCACGGATTTTTTGCACCACAAATGTTGAAGCCTGCAAAAGCTGAGCAGAAAGAAATGGCACCTACGGAAAAAGTTTTAAATTGCTGCAAAATCCGTTTTTCATTGAAACCACTGTGTGGAGAAGGGACAACTAGGGAGGCTGGACCTACCACAGCTGGTGGTGCCAAGGAGCTGAACTCCGAATTAGGAAGGTGAGAATTGACATTACAGACCACACCACCAATCCTTGTGAAGCAACCTTCACAACACCTATCATCAAGTTCAATAAAAGAAAGCACAAAACCCAGTTATTAGGGAAGCTTATCCCCTCCTATTCCCAAAGCACAGAGCTGTGTCCACACCAGCAGATGCTCACTTGCCTCAGAGTTATCCAAGCACATCCAACTCTGCCAATCCCTCAGCAACATCCCAACAGCAGTGATGTTCACAGGACAAAGGCAAAGGCTTCCCTCCCCAAGCAAAGCCATACACATTATTCCACACATTTTCATAGAAACTCTTTCTTTTTTTCCTTAATCATCCAAAGATTTAGGACTGTGCTGGCCCACATACAAGAGACAATGCAATATTAAAAACAGAACTTAAAACATGCACAAAAATAGAGATGCAAAAAAACCCTCAACACCAACATTTCTCTAAAATTATATCCATTGTTAAGTTACTGGATATCAAAGCAGACAGAAGACAAGTAATTCTGCAGTGTTCACACCTGCTGCAGAACCTCCATGTTCCACTGCCACCTGTCAGATGTGATGGGACACAAAGTACATCAAGGCAAATCAAGTTATGACCCTTAACCTCCACCAAAACAAGGTGGGGTTTCTGTCTAGTTAGGAGTTTTCTTGTTTGTTTTGGTTCGTTAGTTTTAGGGGTTTTTGATACTTTCCCCCATTTTTTTTCCCTTTTACTTCAACAGACCCAAAGCCTTTTTGCTAGTTTTGATGCTTTCTTTTCCCCAGCCCTATTTTTACTGTGTGTGGGCACTTGAATTCTCTTTGATTACAAAAGAATTAAGCACTCAACTACCTTAAAAACCGTGTTTCTTTTCAGTATGTTTTTCCTATTGTACTTCTTTTATGTTCCCCTTCAATGGCTACTAACATACCAAGCCCAGGTCTTTGTTTTTTTTAAATGAAGCAGATCTCCTGACAGCACAGGCAACAGAGGCCTTGCTTGAACAGAGGAGCCAACAGTTACTCTTAACAGTGCACGGTAATGAATGAGACAATCCCCATTAACCCTGGCTAATAACCACAGTTTCACACCCTACAAAAGTCCTGCTGCTTGGCAAAAGAGGAACAGGCAACCTTCAATTAACTCTTTCTTTCTTATTTAAATATAGTTTCCTGAGCTTACTGGTGACCAAATCCCATTTGCCTAACTCATGAGAGTATTTTATTTTGGTGGGAGAACTCCAAGATTTCGGCTTTCATTCAAATAAAATCTGAAACTGACTTCAGGCTCTCTTCTGGGCTTCATGTCACTAGGGAGGAGTCTGATCTTTTGCCAAGACATTAAATCTTCCTCTCCACCAGGTAAATTCTCACTGGGTAGCAGCTGGAAAAGAGCTGCATGACTGACACACGCGAATCTGACAACTGAAAATAAGCAGATCGATCTGTTATTCCCATTCTTGCCAGCAAGTGTTGCTGTTTACCAAGGGAAAGCAAGAATGGGGGAAAAAAAAAAAAAACACAAGTAAAAAAAAGTATTGCTAAATTTTCTTATTGTGTTTGTACCCAAATCTTTCCATGCAGAATTCTGATTCATCAGTTGAAACTCAATGTGGCTTCAGAAGAACGTGCTTTCAATAGCTTCTGAAAGCAGAAAGCTTGAAGACTGTTTTCTGAAAAAAAAGAACACGCATATGATCTTCTGCAGTGTTGATAAGCACATAGCAAATGCCCAGGGAGAAAATTTGTGTGGGGAGATAACTGCAGAAACTATTCTTAGTAACAGAGTTCTGCATCTGTTAAACTAACTCTGTTGGCACTGAGCTGAAAATTTATATTCACGAACACGTGTTCCAAATGTTGTGAAAAAGATACTATTTTAAATCCTGGTTTATGTAACCTGAAACATCTCTGAGAGCTCATGGAGGTATTTTCACTGCGTACCAAAGAGGAGCAGAGCCTGGTGGTCCTCAGCACAGTGGGGACTCAAACAAGAGCCAGTGGTGTGAGGGCAGCAGAAGCCCTCAAGTTAAAATCACAGCAAAAGGCAGAGCAAAGCCCCAGCACCCACAGAAACAGGTTATACAATCACAGACTTAAACTAAGGCTAAACTAAGGATGAAAACTAAGGCTTTAAAACTGGGGTTTTGCTGCTCAAACCTCTGTCACTCAGCACAGGGAACTGATCTTTAGCAAAACATTTAAGCAAATGCTCAATGTTCAGTACACCATGACACTCTGTTTTCTGATCGTGCAGCAACATAGGATTCCCAGGCAAGCAATAAAGCCCTTAAGAGGCCTGCAGATGAAAATAATATTGTGCAAACCTCGTGTGTCACAGTGAATAAGACAGGAACGTCATCTGAAGACAATGAAGCATTAGAATGGGGGAATTACAGACAATTGTACTGATCAAACTTCCAACACTTGTTTTAGCCATCTTATTTCACTCTGCAAACTACTTCTGGTAGGGGAAAAGTTCTTTTCAGAATTTTTATTCCCTTCTATCATCAGCCACTTTTTTATGTCCTCCCATGTTACTTTTGAACACTTGGAGAAGCTGGGTAGAAGGTCCCTCTCTCCCCAACACACTGACAGTGCCTCCAAAGGTAGCCCAAGCAGGAACCATGGCAAACTACCCATTTTTGCCAGCTCCTCTGTGGTTATGCCTCTAAGTGCCAAACAGAACTGGACCCCTGGATGCAGCTGTAAATAACTGCTGTCAAATGGAATAAGACCATCCACCTCTAAATCCACAGCTGAAATCTCATCAAACAGCTGAGAATGGTCTGTGCTTGACAGCACCTGAAGACCACTGTGACACCTTCCTGCAATTATAACTGAACATATGAGAGACTCAAAGTTTCAAAGATTTTGGAGAAAGAGAGGGAGAAAAAAAAAATAAAGCTTGAAAGTTGCAGGGACTCCAGCAAAACTGTTTTTTACTCATTTAAGCAGCCAAAAGCAGCATTAGATTGTACCACCCACACCAGATTTGCTCAGAACCCCTTCCTCCTGGCTCTCAGGGGCCATATTCTGGTACCCATTTTGAAAAGCACCCTCCCCCTTTAACCACCTTCTATTAAAATACTTTCTCTTAAAGCTGATGGTACAGACAGGCCCTACAGTAGTCACAGAGAAGGTATTTTTTCTTGCTAAGCCATCCTCATGGCAACAGCCAGAAATACCCTTCAGTAACCCCTACGTGTCAACAAGCTCCATTCCAGCCCAGGCTGTTTGGTATAGCAGTTCTTTCACAAGTCTCTGGTGGGACTGTAAATTCTGGCAGTGTCAAATACATTTCCTTTTATTACAAAACCATTTTGAAGCCATCAGAAAGATTTCTCATTTGTAAACTAGCACTTCTATATTTAGGATGTTACTTGGATTACAGATTTATTTTTTCTTCCTGACACTGCAGAAATGGAGGAAAATAAAAGGCAGGAACACTAGCAGAGCTGAACAGGCAACTTTTCAAATACTGGAAAAGGGTTTAAGTTCTTGGAGAAGGGGACTGCTCCTCTGGATTTGAACGAAAGGCCCAATTCCCAACTTCCAGATGAAACACTGTCCCTGATTTCACCCCTCTGTAAAATGGAAACTCTTCCTCTGGCCAGGCTCACCTGCAATGTGACTTGTGGTTTGCTTCAGAAAGCAAAGGCTCGAAGTGTTACAGGGATATGGGGTGAAAAGCCAAGGATTCATTGAGTTCCCAGTCAGGAGAGGACCATTCACTTCCCTAACTCCCTATTTCTTCTCTGCTGAAAGCACAAATACAACCGACTGACCCCAAGCCAAGCCAAGGGAAGCAGGCCCCACTCACAAAGCATCTGCTCCCCAGAGACAGGAGCCTTTTACAAACAGTGGACCAAGTTGTTTTAACACATACACTGAAGTACATCATGATATGGACTTTGTGAGTCAAATAAAATATGACAAATAGTTGATGAAAGTACAGATTTCAGTTTTTCAACTAAACTAAGGCACTGGGAGAACAAACAAGTCTCCTGTACATGCAAAGATGAACACAGAACACAGCTTGGCGTGAGAGACTGCTACATAAATTCTAAATCAAACTAACAAACATGACTGACAGGATAATGACTAATACCCCATCAAAACTCTTTCTTATGGACTTGGGAGATTTTGGTGTCTTGGATTGGATTCTCCCAACTCAGATGAGCTTGTTTTCAGCAATTTTGGAATAATTGGCTCAATTACCTTCTCAGGGTAAAGTATATCCAAGATTTTGATTCCTTGACTAGAACCTGCTCTGCTGCTAAAACTAACACCAAGGCCTACCCAAACAGCTCGGTACAAATAAACTGGGGGAGGGCTGCATACATTACTTCCCAGATCTCTGGGTAGACTTTTTTTGGGGGAGGAGGGCACTGTTCCAATAGTTTCTTAAAATTACGGCAGCAGAACAGAGTGTGAAGCTAGGTGGCAAGGAGCTGCCAACACATCAAGCACTTGCAATGATTCATTAGTCCACACTTTGACGAGTTGTTCC
Source organism: Promerops cafer (assembly GCA_013398275.1). Taxonomy (NCBI): domain Eukaryota; kingdom Metazoa; phylum Chordata; class Aves; order Passeriformes; family Nectariniidae; genus Promerops; species Promerops cafer. The sequence continues at coordinate 3,047,746 of VZSE01011740.1, read as the reverse complement.
TGGGTTTGAAACAACCAGAGAAAGAAGGAACAAGACATCCAACCTGCCAGAGCCTGGCTGAGTGGTACCCAGATCCCAGGTGCTGGGCAGGTGCATGGGAGGGGCAGAGTCACATTCTGTCCTGTTCAGCATCCTGTCTCCAGTGGGAAAGGACACAAGCCCAGCTACTCTGTGTGCTCTGCTCCCCTCCAGCATCCAGAGTCATTAACTGAGGCACAGAGCAACCCCAGTCCAGCTGCCTTCAGTGGCTGGTTTGTCCATGAAACTGCCCAATCCTTTCGAGCCTCCCAGTACAATCTACCTCCACAGCATCCCAAACCACCAAATCCATGTGTTAACTACCTGCTTAAGCTTATTACTTTCCCTACAAGCCTGTATTAATTAATTTTATGTGTTTACTTTCATTTTAATCCAGGTAGGTACCTTGTGAAATGACAGAGAGGTGGCTTGCATCTTGAAGTCATATACATTAGCTGGTAGAAGGAAGAATAAACCAAGAGAACAGCCAATGGCAAGGGACCACTTTGATGGTTCAACATTTGTATTCAATCATCATCTAATATCTCTGCCTGTGTATTTTCTTTCAATGAAAACATTACCATAATTTCCTATTTATTGAACCCCAATCTGTCTGGTTTTCCTATTAAAGCTTTTTCCAGGCTTCCATCCTCCCCTTCCCCAGAGAAAGGGTCTTTGAAAAGTTTTTATCAAATGTAATGGGCAATTTAGCCTGCTCCAGCTATTTCCAGAGGGCCTCCAGTGTGTTGAAGTTATGCACTCACTATTCTACAATGGAGAAGAAATAAATGGAAGAAAGAAAAAATTTCCAAAGCAAGAACCTTGCAAGTACCTCAGAAATTACAGTACTTCATTCCTTCTAATAAAATCACACAGAATTGGATCCAATTTAGAGATACCAAACTCCCAATGACTTCACCCTTGTCTCCAACCCAAAAAGCTTTTTCATGGAAAGAGGGCCACAGCACATGCAGGTATTCAGACTGCTGGCACACCTTACTGGAATCTCTTGCCTGAAAATCCAGCCATTAACATATGGAAAAACTGGAGCAAGTGCTTCTATTTTTATCATACACCATCTTTTCTGAGTTATAATGTTCCCTGAATTAAAGGTATTTGGCAAAAGACAAAAAAGACAGAAAATTGTGAATTAAGATCAAGAATCACAGCACAGAGCTTAGTCTGGCCATCAGCATGATGGTACTGTTTTCTCTATAGAATCCTCATTCAAGTTTTGTGCTACACAGTACAAATATTCCCACAAGAGGAGCTCCTGAATAGCATTATCAGGCAGCTCTCACAGAAGGACAGCCTGGAAAATGAGGAGACAAATGTGTCTCCGTGCTCCTCCAAGTCCAATACCAGAAGCATCAGTAAAGTAAAAAGTAAATATTCTGCTTTTGTTACGACAGGTTTTGCCACTTCACCACAGGCATTACTTCCTTGGCATGTCACATCTTACCTGAGACCCTACACCTGTCCAAGGCCCTGCTGCCATGGATCTCTGGGCTGTAATGAACCACCACAAATATACCCAAGGGGACAGGGCTGGGATCCAGAGCCCCAGGTTCCTGATTCTCGAGAAGGAAAGCTGGAAGCTGGTCACCAACAATGCCACATTTCTCCAACAACACCTGCTCAGTGCTTTATCCCACTTACAAAGGAAGATCCTCAGAGGTACCTCCAAGTGCACCTGCCCCGACCGAGTCCATCAAGAGCTCTCTCCAGGGCAGGACACGGAGCAGGGCTCTGCCAACAGCGAGGCAGTGGGTGCGCTAGGACTCCATCCCATCACGCTGACAGCTCTGCCTCATTGTTTCCCCCTGCAGCCATCTGCTTCTTGTGTCTTATTCTCAGATGGCAGAGCTGCTGTGAAGCAGCCCACCACCTCCCCTCATGCTCACACAGCACCTACCAGCAGCACGGGATGCTGCGTCCCGAGCAGGGACCCGAGGTGTTACAGTAGAATAAGTCATAACACATGGAACTAAAAGCTGTTTACAGAAGATGGTGTTGTTGGAGCCTCCCAGATATACTGCTGACAAAATAATATCACATTTCATCACAATTTCCCTGATGTGTGTCAACAGCAGAGGAGCCCTCTTCAACCAGTACAGCTGAAAGCACCATGTATCAAAGTTGTAAGTCTATATTCAAAGCTGCTGAGGAGAAACAAGGTTTATATTCTGATTAATTGTTCAGGATGAAAATATGGGCTCTGACATAATGTAATAGCTATTTTGGCACAACTTTTGAGGAGCATGAGTAAGCAGCCTCTCCTAATTGATGTGCAGATCCTGGAGTGGGTAGTAACTGCATAATAGCTTCATGTTGTCTTCTGAAAGTTAACACAGATGTGAACCCTGTCAAACTAGTCCACAGTTACCAGCAGCAGCTACTCACTGGCAAAATTTAACCCCATTTCATCCTTTATCTACATTTTCTGTCTTCCATGGAAAATAGATTAACACGGGACAACTTGGCCATCACAGCCTCAGTCAACACAAATGGCCTCTGTGGTGGCAGGAGGACTCCAGCAGCCCATCAAAATCCCTTGGCTAAACAAGTCACTGTCCAGCAGCAGAGCAGCCAGAGCAGCCACACGTGTGGTTAGACAAAGCCAGCATGTTCTAAGACAGCTCAGCTTAGTCTGTAGTCAGAGGGGTTAGTGTTAACCTGCATTACGTGGTATTTGCTATGAACCAGGACTTTGCACACAGATAACTCCTGCTGTAGAGATGACAGCAGTAAATTATTACACAGAATTAACTCAACTATGCTTGAGCTGTTAGATGATGAGCTCGGTGAGCCTGTATTTTTGGGTCATGGCTCCTCTGGAGTAAGCATAAAGCTCAAGAAGAGAGCCCTGGCAGGTTAACAGACCACTGGCATATGCTTCTTGTTCATTTCAGAAATTCAGTATGTCAGGAATCAGACACGAAGTCCTCAAACTGGATTCATTGGCAAAGGTGTCACTGGCTGTAAGTGTGCTACTTGTCACACTTTCTACTTCAATGCTGGTTTTAAGACAGCAAATTCAACCACATACAAAGAAACAACTACAGGTCAGGAACTATGCAACTCACACATGACTTCTACCATGTTTTTATAAAGTCAGCAACACGATTTTAAGTTCCATCCAACCCAGCATAACTGCAAGCTGCCACAGCAGGAGGAGTCTGGCCCACAGTCTGCTTCTCAACCCTCTCTTGGGTTGGGCCTTGTAACTGTGCGGCCATAGCACAAGTCAGTTCTGTCAGCAGATGGAAAACTTTTTATTTTTGAGCATGTGTGGTCCCTTCCCATTGAATCAGAGAGATAAACCAAGTCTCCTTACAGCCACTTAGCAGCCCAGATCCTTCTCAGGACTGCCATACCTTGCAGAGATCAGGTGTAGCACAAAACCACACCTGTATAGTGCAGAGTCCTTCTGACACGCGTGAGGTGAACTTTTACCCCACATTACTGCCCTGGAAATCAAGTAGCTAAGTAAGTGATAAGAAGCTATTTTTTACCTTAAATCACTCAAACGATAGCGAAGACAAAGCCTCTGATTTCACATACCTAAGTTAGAGAGGAGATAGCTGGAAAAACACTGAGCCTTCTGCATCTTCGCCTCCAACATTTTCTGAAGTAGACAGTGACAAAGAATTGGTAAAAGTGCACTTTCATGTGAGACTGCACATTACAGGACAAAAGCATGACAGACAGCATTGCTCTGCAAATGTTCATGTTCTGAACTGGATCTGTTACACAGTCTCTGGTTCCCAGACCAAAAAGAGATGTGTAATCAGCATTTTGTGCATGCAATGTCCAGTATGAAAGGGGAAACCTGTGCTTTATCCTTGCAGTCACCCAAAACTCTTGGGCAGCAGAATCTGGTGCAGTTTTCCAGGCTGTTTGAGGGCCCGTACCTTATATCCAAAGGCCTGTATGAACTGGTGTGATGCCAGCAGTGCAGCCCTGAAAAGCACAGGACTTACCAGTGGGCACATACTCCACACATCATACGTGCAATAAACTGACACTTTCTGAGGAAAATTAAACACATCTGTACTCAGTGCTGGGAGTAGTTAAACAGTCCCCCAGTCAAAGGAGCTGGGGTCTTTTCTTTAGAACACTAATGGCTGTGGTAGGATGTAAAATACAGGCACAGCAGCATGAAGAGCTCTACCAACTAAATCACAAAGACCAGGCCAATTTCTGTGGAGCAGCTCTGCTGCCTGCAGGTGTAATTCTCCTTCATGTTCCACCTTCTGCACCTCTCTCCAACAATAAACTCTGCAGAATATGCTGGAGTTGGGGTTCAGACTTCCACTACAACAGAAAAGGGGATCATCTTTATACACCTCTCCCAGCCCCTGCAAATGCCTCACACCTTTTGCTAGTTGTACAGTCAGAGCCATCCCATGTCCAGATTTCAGAAAAAGCTGTACAGTAAAACCTCAGTGCAACAAAAACTCACTGTGCAACATGACAAATACCGGCTCCACTACTAACTCCCAATTTAATTCAGAACATCCCTTACCCTTGCAAGTGCAGAGGCAAGACTGTGCCTTTAACACACTCCTCATTAAGAAGTCAGCTCCCTGTAAACTGCATATAATCAAATTTCTGCACTACCCTGTTTCGGTTTCTCATTACTGCGTATCTTTCATGTTTTAATTCACATGACATTAGATTTGCTGCACTAAATGAGCACCTTCTGAACTCCAGAATAAAATGGAGGTTAATTACTAAACCAGATTTTTAAGTGAGAGTAAAACCCTATTAATGCCTAAAGCAATGCTAAACTTGACAACCTAATTGAAGTTAAGAATTGCAGAGTTAAACTGCCCCAACAGCTTTACTCAAGCTGCAGCTCACACATTAAGACCTCCCAGGATCCCACATTTTAGGCAGATGACAGGGGACAGGATTCCTGATCCAGAATTCTGCATTTGCAGTGAGCCACTCAAGTGGCATTTTGGGATGGCCTTGTAAGCACATGTCCACACCACTGAGCCTTGGGATAAACATGGGGAGACAATGAAAAGCAATGGGTAAAAAGAGCTCTCACTTCATGAATTACAGGTAGAGGCAAAAACTGCCATCAAGATCTGCCAACACTCAGCACTCACACGGTGTTAATTCTGTCACCAAAACACTGAACAGCTAACCATGCCATAAGTACCCTGAGAGTGCAGCTATTGCTCACTCTTAACCATCCACAGTAACTCTAATCTACACAAGAAAAGCCCAAAAGGATTGCAAAAATGCTAGTATCATCCTCATGTAAAATCGTGAAGTAAGAAGGACCACTGAATCTACAGGGTCACGGGTTCCTCTGCAGCTTCTAGATGGCATTAAGAAATCTTACCTCTTCCCCAAAAAATGCTGCTTTGGGAAATCACCTGTAACTTTCTGCTTATTTCTCAACAGTTATTGGAAATGCAGAAGGAACGAAGTCTGGAACAGTAAACATGGCTTATTTTCTAGACTTGATGTTTTGCTATTGCCAGTCAACTGCAAGTACCCAAACATGTCAGAGCTGGAGAATACACAGAAATGAAGGCAGCCTCAGAAAACACAGACTGGAGACTGAACATGGTCACCTTGATGGATGATACCAAGTAAATCAAGTGAGACTGCTATGGCAGGGCATAGCACTGTACTCATGCTTGTTATTCACAGTGTCATAGAAGATTTTTATTTAATTGCTCCACTTCATTTTATCCTGGAAGACATCTCTGAAATAAACTTTTCCAGTAATTCCAATAAAATTTTCTTTAAGCTAAAGAACATATTCTTTAAAATCTCCAGTTTGTTGGCCCTTGAAGCTGCCAAAAACAATCTGCAGGAAACTGAAGCATATCCCTACAGAGTCAAGACAAGATCAGTCCCAGCTAAAGATTAGATGCTCAATTCCATGTGATATGTATTTAATATAGCATGGCCAAAGTGCATTGTGTGCTGTCCTGATGCACAGAAACAGCTACAGGTTACAGAGAGCCACTTTGTGCACGGCTCACCGAGGAACCGATTCTAGAATTATCCCAGAGCAAGAAATGGCCAAAGTTCATGTTTACTATTTTGGAAGTAATTTCAGCTTCAGTGTATGAATTCACAGCAGACAAGTTAGTGCTGGTGCATCAAAGAACAGGAATATTTTAGTCAAGAGCCTGGTGGAATTATTATACATGTTAAACAGTCCAGATAACATCGCAAGCGATGAGCATCTGTCAAATGCTCTGCACAAACAACACCAAGGCACAGCTCTGCAGCACTGGACACAACCCCTGCTCTGAGGCTGAACTGCTCATTAAATGCAAGGTTATGCTGTGGGGTGGCTTGCATCCATCCACAGTGGGCAATGGCAGAGCTAAAAACTAATCTGTGTCAAACAGGGCTGAATCAAAAAGAGGAAGAAAACTTGTCAGCCCTTGAGTCATGACTGAAGGATGCACAAGTTTTGCCCACCAGGTCTTAAGCCTGACCTTTACAATCCATTGTTTTTAGGGCAAAATCCAACAGTTTAGATAAGAAATGCAGCCCCTCGTTTTACTTCAAAAAGCAAAGCTGAGGGAGTGCAGCTTGGGGAGATGTGCAGCCTCCTGCGTAGTCCATCTTGTGTGCACTGTGGCACAGAAGTCAGGGAACAGTTTATGTGTAACTCAAAAAATAACCCAAACCACAAAAAAAAAGCTCCACACCTTTTTCACCGTGAGGGTCATCAGTACTGGAATAAGTCATCCAGAGAAGCTGTGAAGTCTCTGTCTTTGCAGATTCTCAAAACCCAGCGAGACACGGCTCTGAGCAGTGGAGCTGGACAAGATGATTTGCAGAGGTGTCCCCTCAGTGACTGAGAGTCTGTCTAGCCACTGGGAAAAGCTTCAGACTGTTGGAAATAACTTTATTTCAGCCTTTCAGATCCTGTCCATGTGACACCCAGCTTCAGATGTGACAACATTGTGGCTGGCTTTGGGAACAACCCAGTTTTGGATCCAGAAAGCTGTGGTCACATCCAGCTCCTTCTCCAGGGAAGCCACACGAGCACTCCTTGTCACAGCAGGCAAACACACAGTGGGGGCTGAAGGAACTGTTCTGTGATACAAGCACGTGCAGATCTAAATACTCATCTCAAACATTATCATCAGGACATCAGAAACTAAATGGGCAGTTAAGTCTTTCGGGGAAAAAAAAAAAAAGAAAAAAATTAAAAACCAGCTGATAGCGCTCATCCTCTGCTAAACAGACTATACCAAAATTCAGTTAATTCTGCGTCTCACGCTGAAAAGATTATGAATTTATCTTTTTCTAGTGGGATTTTTCACTTTTCTAAGTAGTATTTCAGTGAAAGTGGAACATATTAAAATCACAGTGTCAGGCTTGAGAGTACATCACATTTAGGATCTTGCCATATGCTGAACACTCTTCTCCCAGTCCAACAACACAGATTTGAGCTCAAACCATGAGCTGCAACTGAAGCACAAATAGTTCTGAGCAGCACAGCTCACATGCTTCAGGCTTGGTGGATCCCTCCTGTGTTTGCTACAGGTCTGGGGCTGCAACGAGATGAAACCTACGAGTACAAAACCAACTGAATTATTTAGGATTCTGAAACAAAGACTACACAGAAGTGTTGTGTTGAACAAAGGTCTGATTGAGGCAGATCTTTAAACATATGCTTAACTTCAGCTGGCATTTAAGTCTGATCTCTTTCAAAGAAGCCTCCTCCTGAACACTGGATGCTTTCTTAGCTTGCAGCTCCCACTACACCAAGGATTTAAAGCACATTTAGGGGGGAGGACAGTCTCTGCAGGCATTTGCTCAGGAAGAATGCTTTTGGGAGACACTATATATCATTTTAATATCTCAATTACTTCTACAACCTCAAACAAGCCCAAATTGTTTCTAAAATTCCAGCACATCAGACACCTCCCTGAATTTTAACTCAAATTCTCATCTTCTTCTAACAAGATGCCAGGAAACAGAATAGAGCTTGTTCCCAAAAACTTTGATAAAATTCAGTTAAATTATCCAGATGGTTTTCATTCCACAGAAAATACTAAAACAGCAGTCTGCAAAGCATAGCATTTTCTAAATACACAAAATAAAGAGAAAACAATGCACAAGTGGAAAGTGCAAATGCTGAGCCCATTATATTTTTGTTCCAGCAGAAATGCAGCACAATCAATACAATCTTGCAGTTCTAGAGGACCCATCTTTCTGCTGCCAGGGGTGCTCTGCAGCTGTAAGCACCACCAAATAAACTGCACGCAGTTCAACCACTTAATTTTTCCTGTGCTACAAGCAGAAAGGAGGAACTGCATTCCCACCCACTTAACCTCCAAAATCCAGCATTCTCTACAGCACAAGAAGCCAAAGAGCACCTGCTGAACAACCTATGTACTTTGAATGACTCTGCAAGTAGCCAAATTTAGCAAATTTGCTATTTTCTCCAAAGCACAGCCTGATTCTGCAGCTCTTAAATACAGGGAAAACTGTCTTAGATTAAACAGTGATTACAGATTTAGAATTTCAAGAGCTGTGAAAGTCCTTGCCACAGAAAATAAACCCACTGAGAAGAGATGAGGAGAGATACTGCAATTTTCTGTGCTGTGCTATTTAATAAATCTCAATGCACAGGAATTAAATTACAGATAGGGAAACAAGCATCTACATAATTACACGACAACACCTGAAATCATTCAAATCCACCACCAGCAGAATCAGAAAACTGATCAGCAAGAGATGAGCCACGAAAAAAATCTCTCTGCAGTCAGAGATGGATATTCAGCCCTTTTACATGGCATCTCACTGAAATGTTCCACAGCAATGGGGCAGGAGTTATCCCACAGCAGGGGATGGGACTGGTTATCACACAAACCAGCACCATCCTGCTGAGTACCCCCCAAAAATGAGAGGAGAAAACAGGCCAGTGAGCAAACTCAGTACTTAAACTGAGTTTTTCAAACGGGAAGAAATCCCTGAAGTATTTCTTCAGATCCTTGGTATGTTTCCTCACGCAGTGCTGCTGGCTGTCCTCGTCCCAGCCCTGCTGGGCGCTGCAGCACAGCGATAGCGCAGTGATGCTCTCGCAGTGCTTGGGGAGAGCAGGACCCTTCCAGCTGCCCTCTGTGCCTTCCTAAAACAGCTCTTCAGGCTGCCCAGGAAAAGCTCTGAGGATGGAAATGGTGGGATCACCAGCTGCTAAAGCCACCATCAGGCACCCCAGGTCAAAGCTCACTGCAAGAGCCACCTTTTCTCAGCAGCTTCCTTTCACGGAGCTGGTGCCCAGCGTGACTCTCAGCACAGCAGAGCAGCATTCAGGAACACAAGATCACTGGACCTGTTCTTCTGCAGGTCTGTTTATAGTCTCAAGTAGTGCTGCAAGGCAAAAAGCCAAATGGTCCCCAGCTTCAAAGAGCAAGTCCCTGAAGATCCCACCTGAGAACCAAGAACACACGACCCAGACTGGGGCAAGAGACCACTGCAGGCACAGACAGGCAAACTTTGCCTGATGGATATCTTTGCACCCCAGCACAACTCTTACAAGCACCTTCATTAGAAAGGCCAAGAGAGGGATAATTATGACTCCTCCACAAAAGAGAACTGCTTTGGAAAGACAGCAATTACTGCCTGCTTGGAGGGATCTCTCCCGGAAAGCAGGAGGCTGCTGTAAGGGTAGGGTGGCCAATTCCTTGGGAAATACCAAAAAAGCTGCAAGGAAGACCCCTCCCCCAGCTCTGAAAATGTCCAGCAGCAGCACCAGGCTCCTTCCAGCCAATCCTGGTTTTGTTGTAGGAGCAGCTCCAGCACCTTTGAGATCCTCATAACAGACCCATTTCACGCTTTTCTACGTTACTTGACACACTTGAAAAACACAAAGTCCTTGCTGGCCCACAGCATCTTCAGGGCTAACAGCCCCTACAGCACAGCTTTGTGCAGTATCAAAAGTTGCACTAGCTGGGAACCAAATTATCACTTGCACAGTAGTTTTGCAATTAGATTGAAACTATAAATTGTGCAACAAGCTAAATTAAAAAACAAGTTTGTGATACAGACATAATCTTAATTCAGCTCCTGCCTTACTCCCCTCACTTCTTTGTAACTTGTTTCTACACAGATTTGCTGTACCACAAATGACTTGACATTCCTAAAAAATTAAGCACTCCTAAGAACTAACGTACGTTTGTCGTCACTCTTAATATCCACCTTTGCCTGAAGCTTCTTCACCAACACACACCACTCTGAGAGGCCTTTTGGCCATCCGAGTCCATACCACCTTTCAACCTCCTTGCCTTCCTGCCACATTTCAGGACTCCTTCCCTTCATCCAACTCTCTCTACCCCAAATATCATCACTCTTATATGTCATGCTGTGACCTCAACTACAGAGATTTGGACAACTACCTTTTAGATGGAACTGAAAACCATCTAATTTCTGAGCACATCTTACTTGCTTCCTGGTAGAGCTGTTCCACTTTGTACAAGTAACTATCTTCTGGAGCAAAGTCAGAACAACCCCATGCAAATAGTCTCTCCCTTGTGTTACACCAAGTCACTCCTGTCCCTACCAGGCTCAAACAACACTACACAAGGCAAAATGGAGTAGCTTCTGCAAAAAAAGACACCTCACAAAGCCCATGGTTTATTGGTTTGGGCACTCCCAAGGGCAGTGGGCACTTTCAATCCTGTGTCTTGAGTCACAGTCAGGACTGGAACTCAAAACTTCTATGTGCTGAGTGGACAAAGCTGGGGCAGGGGGATGTCATACTACCTGCTCTTCCTCATTTCTGTAAGAGCACACCTGCCCTGGGCACGTCACTCTGAGGAGGATTTAGCAACAGCTCCCCTAGACCCGACACCCAGCTCTTTGAGGGACAGCGCTCAGCAGCACCAGCAGCCTCTCGCAGCCTTCCCCGGCCAACTCCAGGCCAGTGGTCACCAGGCTACTTTGAAGCCACCCCAAGTTCTTTAAGGAACCCAGACACTCACCTCATGGGGTTTTTTAGATTCCACTAGGCAACAGAACACATAAAAATGAGATGACGCAAGGCTAACCCGAAGTTCCCCTAATGAACATAGCCCCGAGTGTCCAACAGGATGTGACAGGTGGAGGGGCAGGCGAGCCCAGCCGAGATGAGGTCACAAAATGAGCAGTTTGCACAGCACACTACTAATCTTAAATTCCAAACTCATTATGCACAAGCCTAACAAACAAAGGAGCAGCTTAGCAGATTTACAATGTACCTTCTCCAAGGGTGGAATAATTATTTATCTGATAGCAAGCTTCGTGATACAACAGGAGTAAATAAATAAATGATCCCAGCAACTCTTGTGAACCGTGCCTGTGGCTTCACTAGACAGACTGACAGCTGGAATGTGCCTTTAGCTGGCTGAGCTTGGGTAGAGTTGTAAATATTTGCTACAAATAAAATAAAGCTTGCTAGACTGAGCAGAAACCCAAACACAGTAGTTAATGGCATCCAGGGGACACAGTGCAAGAGATCCACACCCCCCTGAACTCCTTCCAGCTTCCAGGGAACAGCCCCTTTTTTTTCTCTTTGCTTTTCTCTAAGATCATTCCCTCCTGCATGTGTACACATGTCAATACCATTCTGATTTCATTCTCTCAGGTTGCAACTTTTATCCAGGCTGAAGTTCACAAACATTGTAGAAAGGGCTTGTATTCCTAATTTGGCTTTACAGCTGCATATTACCATCCAGAAAAAGCATTTCCAAAGTCATACTTTATACAAGCTTTCTCCTTTATTTAGATAAAAACCCAACGAATCCTGAAAGGAAATAATACATGTGCACAAAACATGCTCAGCTAGGCTCTCCCACTCAGATCTCTCAGATCCTTTTCCACTTCTATGGCATTATTCCGACCTCCCAGTTTGAAGCTCCAGAACCACATGTTCCCCTTGCCCATATTCCCAATTTCTCACCATCTGACAGCTTCCGAAGTCTGCTCCCATCTTCTCACCCTGAAACAGTACCTCGAGCCCAAGTTTTCTAGCTGGCTGCTTCTCCTCCAGAAAGGATCACAGCAGTTCCTGGTTTATGTGTTTATATGTTACAACAGGAAGGCTGGCAGTAAGATTAGTAACAATCATTGATTGCTCCAGTCTCCGTCCTACAAAGCATCCTTCACTAGAGACATTCTGGTTGTTCCCACTTCTTGTTACTTTTTTCCCACCTCCAGACCCCAATTCCCCTGCCCTACTTGTTTCCCCCATTCCCCCAGCAGTTTGTGTTGTCACATATTTGCAAAGAAAAGAGACAGCATCTCAACACTTGGGTTACAGGCCAGCTTTAACAATACACTATGTTATCATCGTGCAGCTTTAAACACATTAAAACTGGCAAGATTCCAGCACCTAAATATCTCAGAGATTATCAAATCTTTCCACGAACCCAAAATACCAATATTCACCAGGATTTTCTCAGAATTCACCCCAAATAAATTCTTTAATGTAACAGTAGGCCAAACTGGGCATGTAATCCTTGCATGCAAATATTGCTTTTGTAGGTTTGAAGAGACACAGACATCCCTCCAACTCTCCAAAACCTCAGTGCTCTCTTCAGAAGCAGCCTCACTGGGTGGTCTGAGAAGACCAGATCCCCAATATGCTCCCCTTGCCACACCAGCCCAAACAGCAGGTTCAGGTGGGTTTATGCCCATTTTGTGCCAGAAGAGCAGCACAAAGGAAGGTGCAACGTACCTGTGAATCTAGATCAGTGTTTTTTGGGGAGCAGTTGAGGAGGATGAATCCAAGTCTTCCCAGAGGTGGCAGCTGCAGCATCATCTCCAATGCAACTGTTTCCCTGAGCTGTAATATCCCTAAGAAATACCAGCTGCAGGACTGGGCTCCAGCCACCTGACACCGCACCTGAGGTGCTCTAGAGTAAGAGAAAAAGGGTCTGAACAAAAGGCACTTGTTTGTTCTTGATGTTCATTTCTGCAAGGAACACAGAATTCATAAACCCCACATCTGCAAATGTATGTCTGCCTGCATTGTAAAGGAATAATCTTCATGGGAACTGATTTAAAAAAAAAACTTGTTTACGGTTGGAGGCTGCTAATTACAACATTAAAATACTAGCCCGAACCCCACATTACACTTGCATTCTGTTTTACATAGCAGAATACGTAACAATCATCACAGCAAGCTGCTCTGTTGGCTCATGCTGGAAGAAGTAATTATATACCACAGCAACACAATTTTGCCCTTCAACCTGCCAGTCCAGTCCATGCAGCAGCTGCGAGCAGCAGGTCAGGGTGGGGGGAGCCTACAGAGGGTTTCTACATAATCACCACTGAAGAAAAAAAAAGCTAAAAACCACCAGCCCCTGGCTTGCATGCTTGGCAGAAAGCTGCTAACACAAACATCACAGCAGCCCTTGCAGCAGGGATGTTACCAGAAAAAATGAGAAAAATCCAAGGGCACTATTAGTGCTGAAGTATTAGCTGAGAGTTTTAGTGCAGCCTTCCTTAGTAATTGTCACCATTTTTGTGCTTGTACCAGTGATACCCACACTATCCTGTTTCACTTGGGCACTACTATGACCTCTCTGAAACACTCTCAGGTGAAGCCCACAGGCAACAGTGACTAAGGCCTATGCAAGTCACAAGCTGAATTTCTGGGCAAAGATATGAGACAGAGCCTTTCAAAAGGCACCCCAAAACTGTTAGTGCCCACCCACAGCAAGCAGAGCCTTGGGGTGCCTGACACTGAAAACTGCACTTAACTTCTGCCTCAGATGGACTGGAGAACAGGCTGACCTCTTCCAACACTTTGCTTCCAGTGAACCTGAATATTTCAGTCTTGACACTCAAAGCAGCATCATGTTTTTCACAGCTGTTGCAGATAAAGCAGTGGCACAGTTATATTGTGAATATGCAATAAAATTCGTTTTCCTGTGCTGTTTTTTTTCTCCAGTATGAAATGAAGTGTAAAACTACACACAAGCCATTAGTTGTGCTGTTACTGTTTAACCAGAGATTATCAAAAATAAATCATCACAGTTCTTGTATAATATGATAGTGATGCAACGGTTAACTGTCCAGCAAAATCTGCCATGCCAGGCTGCTTAATCATGTTGTCTTTGTTCCAGCAAAAAATTATATTAAAAGACAGTGAATTTTTCCAAGCAAAAACGCTACAGCCTGTGTATTTCAAAAACTTTTTGAATCCAAAATAGAACAGGACAGACAATAATGGCCAAGAGCCTGACCAGCTTAATGGAAGTTGGACTCTCATTTTGTTCCCAACACTGAAACAGCAGATTGTTCACAGAACACAATTAACAGCCAACACACAATTTCAATTTTTTTTAGCAGAAAAGTAAACAGAAAATTACTCCTTCTGTTTCATTTTCAGTCTTAAAGCATGTTGCTTTTAAAAGCAAATGTTGAAACAGGAGGACAGCATCGTTAAGTGTCAGAACAGGCTTCTCCTGTACCCTCATTTTTAAGCAGCTGTACTGATTTTTTTTCCCAATCAACTTTTAATCGGAGAACATGGCTGAGAGGCTGAATTTGCTTGTAAAAGAGTACATCTGCAAATCTCTTCTGCTCTCACTTCCCAGTTTTCTTCTAGATCCTGACCAGACTGTGCAGCAGGAATTAGTCATGCTGCCTACCACCGTGCCGGAAAGGACCTCTGATACATTGCCCTAAGTGCCAAATAAAAACAAACACAGTGCACAAGAGGCTCTGCAATTACTTGTCAATGACAGTGGGTAGGTTCACAGCAGCCCCACAAATTCTGTACCAGAAGCTTGTGAAATGACCTCCAGTCTACGTGGAGAAATGAGCAGTACCAGGGGCAGCCCAGCTCTCCATCAGCAGGCTTATCTTCAGCCTTTTAAGAGACAGAATATATTGATTCAAATTATCACCTGGAATCTGTAAACCAACAGCAGCCAGCTAGGGAACTTTCCTGCTCGCCAGAAAAGCATGGATTTATTTCAAGCAGAATTCATATGTACTTACACACAACTAATGCAGCCAGCAGTTTGCTAAATAAAAAGCAAACACATGTGCTTGCTAAAAGATGCACAGTCAGTGCAGCCAGCTCAGCCTCAAAATATCTGTGCCCTCTCTGATCAGCTTGGCAGCCACACAAAACCCTCCCGAGGAAAGCAGGCCAGGGAAGCAAAAAGGTGACGCTCAATAGTTCGTATCAAAGCAAATGCTGAACTGAATTTCATGGGCTATTTCTGTTTCCTTGCTAAATAGCAAAGGCCTACTGCAAATAACAGTGTGAGAGTTTTGCAGGAGAGAAAAGGTCACCCAGGATCTCTCACCATGGCAAATGCTGTGCTACAGACAGGGAGCAGCACTGGCTCCCTGTGTAAAGAAATATATGGAAATACCATTTATTGTGTCCACATGTTTATACAACAGACACTCCAACAGCAGCCTTTCCTTTTAAGACTGTTTTCAAAAATAAAGAAGTACAAAAAGATGTGGTGAGGGTTTCCTTCCCAGTGCAGCGAATTTGAGGTGCAGAATAAACATGGAATTATTGACTCACTCACAAAAATGTTACCGGAGAGATTTCAGAGACATACTTCTGGCTTAGCTCTACTCCCACTGACGTCGGTTCAGACTTTTACCACTGATTTCAGGCAGTGCTGGCCTACGTAGCACTTCCAGCTCAGCTATTATTACCTTTTAGTTTAAAATATGTAATGTTCCTCTGTAACAGACGGAAAAATATTTCAGGAACTTTTTAAATCTGTTCCTCCAAGATACATTTTTATTTTTTTTTTAATCACACTGAGACACGGTTCCTGGATGCAAGAACATGTGACCTGTTCTAAATAAAGGATATTTTCCACTTCTTGCACAACTGGAACAGATATAAGCAGTAGCTTGAACAAACTGCATTGCAGAACCTAACCAGAATATAAAACACTTGAATAAGATCCATAAATAGCAGTAATATGAAAAGACTACCTCCAATAAGGCACAAACTCAATGTTAAGCCTAATGTAATCAAGTTCAAATTCAATCATGCTGCAAAGTTCATTTACAAAATTAAATTTGATCATCTGCAGGCTAAGGCACTAGGGCACTTCAGAGGAGTCCTCTTTGGCTCCAGAGTAAGCACGCATTTCAAAAATGTGTGTCTATTTGGCAAAATTAATATTTCCTCAACAATCATTGTGTATTAAAAGGGAAGCTTTAACTAAATCAGAACTTCAGCGTTGAGCACCAGATAAGAGGAAAAAACCAAAAAGGAATGCTTTACAGAGGATCCTAACTGGAGAGAGATGAGGCACCAGCTGGTATAAGTAAAATATTGAAGGTTTGCACAAAGGAAAAGGTCTTTGGACAGCAGGAACGATGAGAATTTTATAAAGACATCACTGCTTTAATAATGACAAACTCTACATCTCAATGTTATTGCTCATAAAACAAAAATAAGCTTCCTAAGAAACTATCATGCAAATTAAATGCATTTCCTAATATTTTCTTCCACTAAAAATACTTCAGTAACTGCATCACTCAGGTGCTTTTTAACCAGTCAGAAAATACAGGCAACAGAAAAGGGCACAAATTGCAGTAATTTATCTGCAGTTTTTATTAAGAGCATGGCAGCAAATTACAACAGCTGACAATAATTTGCTGGTGCTTGCGATGTTGCACAGACTATCCAAATGGACACACATTGCAGACAACAAAAAACACGGAGAAAATCAATTTAATATAGAAAATTTTGCTGCATTTGCCACACCTGGGTTGGTTCAGAGTGCCCTGTGCAATGGCAGGCTGTACAGCCTTTACCTCCAGATACCAGTTTGACATCCAAAACATTGCTGAATGATTTAAAGAATCCACATTCGAGATGCACCTCAAGGCTCCAGTGCCCTGCTGACTGCGTGCAGACACGTCAGGATCTGTGTTTACTTTTGGTAATAAAACTCCATTGATTTCACTGTACACTGCTTGTACCAGGAAACAAATCTTATTTGCTTGTTCATTACATAAACACATACATATTTAAGTGTATGTACTTGTAGATTAAAACTATTATACTTCGTGAATATTGCAGGAGAGGAACAAAATATGAATATGAGGGGGGGAAAAAAATAGATCTCATTGTCTTATGGGTAGCCTGAAAGCCCATTTTCCTCCCACAGAGAAAAGTGACTCTGGAGAAACCAAAGCAACTGAAACATCGTCTCAGTTTTCAAAGACATTCGACCATTGCAAATTCCAGAGATCCCATGAATGTAGGTATTACTTTGCCCAAGGATCTAACTTCTCATGAGTCGGGAGGGTTTGGGAAGTATGGGTTTGACTGATCTATCTCAGCCCCATGTATCCTCTCCACCCCCTGTGATTAAAGCTTTTGCTGGGCTTACATTTTAACTTGGCCTCTAGCATTCCATTGTGGCTTGGCCTAAGTTAGTACAGTATTTACTGCAAAAAGCTTTTATTATTGGACCCCTTGCGGCTTTGGATTGCAGACTTGAATTATGAAACAGGGATGGACTAACTGTGAGGGCACAGTGGAGAGGAGAAATCTTTAACTGGATGTCACATATTGGAAAACAAGCAATCTGGGAGGAAGCAAATAGGAGAGTTTCACTGAGAGGAGGACAGCAGTACCAGCAGGGCTGAGTTAAATTGGTCAACAAAACTGCTTCCTCTTGCTTCAGAGCACTGACATTCCTACCTATTTCTGAGCAGGATGAAATTTTCTGTACTCACTATTTCAGCTGCTGTGGGTAAGCCAAGGATGCTTCTCAACTCTTATGGTTAAAAAGATCAGAGAAAGCCCTGAATGTTGCTAGGAAATCAGCAGTTCTCACCAGGGAAAAGAGCAGATTGCTGTTTAGACTCAGCTCCTCACATCAGCTCTGCTTTGCCTGCTCCCAGGCAGCCTTCCAGAGCCAGGCTGTGGAGAGGGTAAGAAAGCAATTCCCATGGCCACAGTCCCACAGCTACACCACGCTGACCTGCTGCTATTCCACTCACTGCTATGCAATTACTCCTGATTTACATCCACAAGAGAAAGCAGCAGTGATGCTGATACCTTCGATAATCATCAGTCAGACTGGTTCCAGGCCTAAGCAAAGCTGAAGGACTACAGAAGTCCTCTGAGATATGATCGTGAAACAAACAGGTTTGTGAGCAACTTCTGCCTCCTGTTATCTTCAAGTTTTATCAGCCTGGCTCCAGGGACAGGTTTATATGGACCTGGCAGGGCCCCTGACTCCTTTGCATCTTCATCTCCCACAATACCAGGAAGACAGCTGAGACTCTCCCTCGAGGTACGAGCTGTACGTGAGCTGGGCAGGCTCCACACTGAGGTTAACATGTCATTCACTATCTGCCAGAAAAACCATGGATTGTTATTCCACCCTCGGGGCTCCCTCTTCCCATAGACACGGGTACATGTGGAGGGACACAAGGCAGACTGGGATGAGCTGGTCACTCCTCCAAAAAGCTGTCTGGAAACGTCAGGGCAGATCTGAGGCACCAGCAGGATGTCAGGATGATAGATCCCTTCAAACCCAAAGGGTGGGCAGTGCTGTCTCTGCAGGGATATCAGGTAAGGAGGAACTGGGGAAATTCACTCCAGGGAAGTTTGAAGTGACAACATTCAGAAGACAGTAAAATACTCCAGCGTTTCCTTAGGGAGTTTATTCACTCCTCCCTGAGAGAAGTGAACAACACAAGGCTGCATTTGGGTCCCAAAGCATCAAGTCACAGGAATTAAAAGCAGTTGCAGCATCTGTGCAATGTCAAATGCAGACCTGCCACCTAAGCTCCAGTGCAGACCTGCTATCCATGTCCACACCAGGAAAGCACAGACAAACTGCTGACTACAGAGAGGACAACCACAAAGGGACAACTCCTGCACACCAGTTAGGACACGCAGCTGGTACAAACAGGGCTACTACAGGCCACAGCACAGTAGTCACGACTGCTGCACTCCACTGGCAACACAAGTACTAGACCCAAAGCCCTCTCAGTGGGTCTCTCAGCTGCCTGCATCACAGCTGGAACCCATCAGTGCTGGTGAACCCCATCTGCTCTGCACAATTAGCCTGGCTCTCAGATAATTACCTGGGTAATGGCAATTCCCCTGCATAACCTTAGGGAGCAAAGGAGTTCTGGCAACTTCAGTTTGGTTGGATGGCCTGTCAGGCTGTACATCACCAGCACTACCTGCACCATTTCTGAGCCGTACCAGGGGTACAGTGTGAGGCAGGGCTGCCATGAAGACAGGCCACAGGAGGTGGCCCCACATCTGTCAGCCCTTGTGACAGCAACAGAATTTTTAACACCTTTTACCACAAACCAGTGTTTCTGAAACATTCAGAAAATGGTCAAAAAGTAATTTATTTACTTTGAAGTTTGCCTGACAGGCTGTACAATCCAAACTCATTTTAGCACTTTTTTTTTTTTAATATTTACATTCTTACTTAGTTTTCCACTACACACAGACGTACAAAGAGCAGCGATCAAAACTAAAATGTGAACAGAGAGACAGGCTAGCAACAGACCTGATTACAAACACGATACACTCACAGCAATGACCTTATATTCAGCAGAGTGCTGCTAAGGAGAGCATTGAGGTGAAATGGAGCGTTCCTTGAATGAAAAAACGGGGAGAAACGTGCCATAGGTGACAAGGTGGATGCTCAAGGCGCGGGAGAGCACTGACTTTCTTTTTCCGGCAGTAGGACGGACAACGGGTCGCTAACAGCCCGTAAGGGAGGGAAACACACAGAGACCGCCTTATTTCCCTTTACAGAGCATATCTACGCGATGCAGCCGCTCCAGATAAGCAAACAGAGTCAATTTCAGGGAAAAACCACACTAGGAAGAAAGTGACCTACCTAGCAAAAGTTTCCAGTCCCAAGCAACTGCAAGTAACAAACCCGCTCTTAGGCTCAAAAAAAGCCCAAAAGAAGCCACACACACACACACACACACACACACACACA
>VZSE01011740.1:3004209-3027372 GCA_013398275.1 Promerops cafer | reverse complement strand
CAGGGCCGCGCCGGGCCGCCGCTGTCAGCCGGAGCGCGGGGCCGCCCCGTCCATCCCGCCCCGTTCCCAGCCCATTCCCGGCCCATTCCCGTTCCCAGCCCGGCCCGGCCGTGCGCGCCACCTGCCGCCCCCTCCCTGCGCCGCCCCGCCCCCGCTGTGACGTCACGCGGCTCTGACGGCACAGGTGCAGCGTGACGTCACGCTGCCCGCAGCCCCCCAAAGCGCTGCGGGTGCCCCTAAAATCCCAGAATCATGGGATGGTTTGGGTTGGAGGGGACCTCCAAAGCCCATCTCGTTCACCCTCTGCCATGGGCAGGGACACCTTCCACTGTGCCAGGCGCTCCAAGCCCCGTCCAGCCTGGCCTTGGGCACTGCCAGGGATGCGGCAGCCACAGCTGCTCTGTGCCAGCGCCTCCGCGCTCTCTCAGGGAACAGTGGCTTCCTCGTATACAACCTAAACCTCCTCTCTCTTAGTTTGAATCCGTTCTCCCGTGTCCTGTCACTACAGGATCTTGTAGGAAGTCCCTCTCTGTCTGTCTTGTAGGCTCCCTTCAGGTATCTGCCTTTGGGAACATCCGGCACAGGCAGCAGGTGTCCAGCTGCTAACAGCATTCCTGTACTGCTGCAGACCCAGGAATCAGCCTGGCCAGGAGTTCAGTTAGAGGGGAGGGGGTGATGGGTTTGAATGCCCCCAGCAGAGATCAAGTGGTGATAGAGCGTGGGACATTTATTGTTACTTACTTTGATGGGTAAAAAAGCAATGAGCCTTTGCATCCCAGGACTTTGCACTTCTCCAATTAAGTTCCCAGCACAAGAATTGACAACTCTAAGTGGCTTCCTTTGAACTTTATCTGCCTTTATAAAGAGTCCAAAGCTCATAAACATGGCAAAGAAAGGTTCAGCAAAATGGAACACCTGAAGCCAGCTGGGCTTCAGTTATTTCCAGCAGAAATATTTTAATGCCATCTCATCTTCCAGTTTGTCTCCTGGCATGTTTGGGGCCCTGAGAGCAGATAATCTCAGAACATGGAGGTGGGAAGAGCCTCTGCCACACACCATGGTACCCACACATGTGCCAGTCCCAGGGAGAGCCAAAGAGGGAGGGCTGGGTGACAGGGTGGCAAGGAGGTCTCAGCACAGGAGGATTTGGATGGTGTCAGGGATCAGAGATGTCCTGTGCCTTCTCAGCCCCTGTGAGTGATGGTGTTGGTCCTTCCTGGGCTTCAAAGACCCTGGTGGTGGAGGGTCCCATTCAGAACTTGTTAAATAATCCTGTTTTTTGCTTTGTTGTTTTCTTCAGTTTGGGGGTTGGTGCTGCAGGAAGATGGATTTCAGGAATGGGGCTCTGTCCCTGTGCTCACGAGGGGCCTTCTATCAGCACTGACTGTGACCCAGGACATCTCTAATCTCCCTTTACAACACGGAGGGCAAGAAACCTTCCTCAGCTCCATCCTGTGCCCTTACCTGCTGTGCCAATCATTAGGATGACAGCGACCCCCCTCAGTACAGAAATTCCATAGAGAATTTCATTCATGGTGTTTTCCCAGAGCTTTGACCTCGCTTAATGAAGTCGTAGCACAACTCAGAGGCCTGGGACATTTGAGGATGCTGTTGATAACTGATGCCTAATAATTCTGGTGCCATCATATCACAGCTAAAATCACACCACTCGTGTTGTGCCATTGGAACACCAGTAACTCTAACACACCAGATAAACCAGGAAAAGTGTCTTTTCCATACATCCTTTTCCTCCATCACAACTGCCAAAGCTGCTCCGTGCTGCACCAGGGACTGCTCACACCTGGGCAGCCAGGACTCCTGCTCATTTCAGGCAATGTGAGATTTGATTAAAAAAACCCAAGAATTTTAGCTTGTTTCAGAAATTTAAGTCTCAGATTATTATGCAGCTGCCAAACTCCAAGCAATGATTTTATAGCAAGAGTAATTACTTTAATGAATCAGATACAACAAATTGGATAATGCCCTGAAGAATGTTCTTTTGAGCCCACATTGGCAGATGGCTGGGATGGCTCGACAGAGGAGTAGGCTTGCTAACAGTGCTTGGGGGGGGGGGGGGGNNNNGGGGGGGGGGGGGGGGGGGGGTTTGAAGCAACCAACAAACAATTAAAAACAACTTAGAATAAACCCACTGCTAAGCTACATTTACAGCCTGAGCCTCTGTGGGTTAGGGGGTGTTGTGTTTTCACAAGTGAGGAATCACTCCATGATTTGATGAAGGCAGTAAACAGCAGGACTCATCTCTTTGAAATGATTTTGCTTCTATTTTTCCAGGTGTAAAAATGAGATATTCTCTTCTGCTGTTCAAAATGTACAGCTTATGATCCTTCAGCTCTGTTTTAATTATAGCACTAGTTCTAAAGAGCAAAGATCTCTTATGCAAATACCTATCTATCCCAGGCAATGCAGCTTCACTTGAGATACCACAGCTTCAGCAGGAGCTGTGTGTGCAGCTCCCAGGGAGAAAGGAATCTGGTTTACTTCTCATCAGACCCTGAATCTTTTGTTTCTGTCTTGCAACCTCTGTGCAATGCAAAGTTTTATCTGGTGTTCAGATCAAGGCGATTTCTCATTGCACCTGGGCTAACTGGGACCTTGACACTGCTTTGCTGAGTCACACACAGTGTTCTATTCATAATAGATGCCATCCGTGTTTATAATACCATTTTAGAGTTCATCTTTCAGGGTGAAAGAACAATGCTTCCACTGTGCCTAAGCAGGATACTAATTCGTAAGCGTGCCCCAAAACAAAAATGGTGCTTAAAAATTAATCTTGTTATGCCAATATTGCAATTAAATTGCTATAAAGAAAATTAAACTAACCCCAAAATACACATCAGGTAAAATTTAAGATGAAGTGACTATTGTGTTGCTGCAGGGTTCAGGTTTCTGTGAAGTTACTCTCTATAGCTGGAATTCTGTACAGCTCTGTTGATTGTTTTCCAGTTATGAATGTCAAACTGCTTTAAGGAGGTGAGCAAGAATGATAATCCAGTTTAGCAGAGTGAAAAACAAAGCACAGAAGGGTCATTTGTCAAACATCAAATCAGTGGCAGAACATGAACTTCAACCTAGTGTTCACATAGATTGTTCACATAACCCTACTAAGACTCTTACTAGGAAGTATTTCTGTAGAATTGTCACTCCAAAAAGGACAATGGCCTAGAAGCACGTCCCAAACACTCTCTAGGAGGTAAAGTCAGGTTTCAGAGTTGGAAATTAACCGAGTAATAAAGGCAGTCTCAGTGTTAATGTGACACTTCTCTCTCATTTTTCACCCAAACTAACACAACCCCCTCAAAAGGCACGAGCAGTTGTGTCTGGGCTCTCCAGTGCCATGCAGACACTGGGTCAGCATTGTTCAGTTATTTTTCAAACGATGGGTCTGATTTTGCTAAAGCCATTGAAATACGTTCAGCTTATTGGGCAAATTCTCCTTTTCAGAGCAGGGTCTCATCAAGACTGAGAAAGCAGCAAGAATGTTCAGGAGACTGAAGGAATTTGGTTGTGCAGCTCCTGAGAGGAGACACAGCTCTTCCTCATTCTGAACCAATATTTCCTGTGAATTCAGCAATGATTTTCAGATACCATGGGGTAGAAAATTTAATGTGCAGCAAGCACATTGAGCAGAGCTGCTACTTTCCCCCCCCCCCATTACTCTTTGCAATTCCCTTATTTGTAATATCCTCACTTATAATTCTCATAATTTGTATTTTTCTTCTTCTTCTGGCCTACAAGTACCATTTTAAATGATTCTCCCATCAGTAATGTTACTCCAATCACAGTCTGGGGATCTCTAGTTGACAGCAGGGAGCAACAACATAGATTGATATCTCTATAAGTAGGCAAAAAAATTGACACACAACTCAGCAGAGTTCCCAGTTTGCAAGAATTCCCCCGCACCAACTATTTGTGCATTCATGTGAAGAGGAAAGGAAGCAGTCAATGCTGCTATTCAAAATAAAAAATAAACAGACATGTGATTTAATTTTGAAGAAAGTTCCCAGACTTTTGCATTCAGTTCTGCATTGTACACTGTGAAATTTGTGAAGAGAATGCAATTTACCCCTGCAGACTAAAAGACAAGGAGTTGTTATCGCTCTTTATCTCCCTGCAAGGCAGAAGACTCGGTAAAATCTTTCAGTATTGAGTATGAAAGAAAGGGGACATTTAAGTGAGAGTTCCCAGTAGCCATGGAGAGATTCTGTAGTCTCACAGGAACATCCCTGTCCCATTTCTTTGCTCCAGCAAGCACATATAAGGCCAGTTAAAATCTCCCATCTCCAATATCTCATTTCTTGTCCCAGTTCCTTTTTCTCCAGCCACACTGGAGACCCCCAGCCTGTCACCCATCTCTTCCCTTCCCCAGCTGCCATCCCAGCTCTTTGCCCAGGCAAGACACATTTTCCCTCTTCTGGACTTCAGCTGCCTCCACCTCCCAGTGATACCCACACACTTTTATTAAATCACAGTTTCTGCCTACCCTGAGTGCTGTTTGAGCTTTTTCTCCAATCAGGTGCAGTTTTTCACCCTTTCTGCTTTCAAATCTTTCCCCATTCAGGAAAAGAAACCTAACAATCTCCTCTCAGCTCCCTACAGACAGGACCTCAGAAGTGTAACAGACGGGAAATCCTGCTTCCATTTAGGGTGGAAAATGCCCGAGAGGGATGAAACTCATGGACATTTAACTGCTGCTTTGCTGTGCATAAACCAGGTACAGTTTTGCAAAGAATTATCATTTAGCCTGATTGTCACAAGAGCAGCACGTGACATATCTCTGACATACTCTGGTGAAAACCAGCAGCCACATACAGCAAGATAATTTTTCCAAGCTTTGTCAGTTTTCCTGCAGGGCTTTGCTAGACAGCCAGAAACAACCAGATGTTTTGAGAAGGAATCCAAAAATCATTTTATGAGGGAGAACAACAGGCCAGCTACCCCACGTCTCAGCAGGACAGCCTTGCTCTCTACAGCCTGCCTCACACGAGATGCTATTGCCAGGTCTAATAATTTCCCTGCAAAGTTTGCATTTGCTTCTCTTAGAAAAAAGTTCGGAGTTCTCAGATTGAGAATGGGCCCCCTTGCTACATGAATACACCAGGAGAAATAAGGAGAATTCATATTTTAAAATATAGTTTCTAAGAATGTGTCATCAGTTTGGAACAAAGTCTGAAACCCTGTCAGTCCCAGGGTGGTTTTATCAGCAGAACTGAAGGAGATTAATTCTGCAGCTGGGGCTCCCAAATGAATTATGTTACTCTAATGAATCATTCACTAATTCCTAGTCCTCCCTTTCTTCATCTCTGCCATATTTGGATAGGTAACGGAAGAATTCAAGGGGGAACTGGACAATCTCTCTTGTTCAATATCCTTGTTTTGATTTTCACATGTTCCTCTTTCCAGATGCTAACTCATGACACTGGTTAGCAACAGCAGTGGTGGCGCAAACAGAAGCTGGAAGAGCAATGTCATTCTGACTTGGCTTTAGGGCAAAAAAAAAAAAACCTAGACTGGGATTAAGTCATTCCCTTTGGTTCTTCATCAAAAGAATTGCCTTCATGATTTCCACGCCAGAGACTGAGCCTGGTGCTCAAGGCAGATGTTCCTGGGTTCAAACAGAGGGTGTGGGGGGGTCACAGCTGCCTCTGCAGGGACAAATGGTCAGTCCTCCATGGTTTGGGGAGACATTCAGGGACAGGACTTGCAGGATGGAGAGGACAGTCTGGGGACTGCTGCCTCCAGTCCCTGGCCTGGGGAGCAGGGTCTGACAGGCTCTGAACTGGGCTTCCAGCCAGTAACACCCAGTCACCTCGGAAGTGGTGACTGTGCATTTGCAAGGGGACAAGCAGGGAGTTGGCCTTTTCTTTGAGTGAAAGCTGAGGTTCCCCTGAGCTAGAACAGCTCTAAGAACTACTGCCTTGAGAATGACAAATCCAAGGCCAAGAACAGGGTCAGGAGAGCTGGCAGCAGGCCTCATGTCATCGGCTACTCCTGGGGACCAGAGCATTTTTCCTCCAGTGGGAAATCATTTGGGTCTTGCTCCTCAAGGAAGGCAGGCTCATCCTGCTGAGCTCTCTGTGGGCAGGGAAGGCAGGGGCAGAAGCAGCCAGAGCTGGACCCCAGCAAGTATCACCATCCACATGGACACAGCACGGACAGGCTGGCAACAACGGCTGGAAACTCAGTAAACCTCTGTGGAATAAAGTTTGTGAGGCCAAACCTCACCTGGCCAACACAGCATTGCAAATCCAGTTAATTAAACTGGTGCAAAGGCCAGAGCAGACGTAGATAAACCAGGTTAAACTCTCACTTATGCTGATTTAATGTAATTCAGTACAGCATCAGTGGTAGTTAAACTGATTAGAGAGTTAACTGGTTTAAATGCATTTGCCTAAGTACTGGCACTGGTTTAACTGGACTGCTTTAAAGTGAAAAGCAAACTGTAGACCTCTGCCAAACTTCCCCTGTTGTATTTAAACCAGTTCAACCTGTAGAGACATGTAAGAAACTGCTTTTAACCAGGAGCAAAGAGCACTGGAACAGGGGACCTGGCCCAGCAGCCCTGGTCTCTGGTGCCTCATTCTCCTCAGCTTTCCTGATAAACACAGCAATCTTCATGTCAACAACACTCAGGTCTAAATTTGCTTCCCAAAAATCCTATTATAAAAGGTGAGACTAAAATCACAGCCCGTTTTTAGAACACACAATCTCATCAATTTAGAGGGAAGGTGTTTGTTTCCTTTCCCACTGTCTAATAATAGTTTTGAATGGAAAAAGTAAAGAATTTTCAGTGAAAACTTTCTCAGGCTTTCTGTTTCTATACAATCCCACGAATGATCCCTGTGCTTTATGTGTCTTTTGAGATATTTCATTACAAGCACTATCTGAAGAGAACAAAACTTTTTAAACATTAGAAATATGAATATTAGTAGTCACAATGAGTTCAAATACCAAGACTTTCATATTTCTGCTTTCCACAGGCCTTCACATACACATCATGAAACATAAACCCTCCTAAAATGTCTTCAATTACTCACTCACCTGAAATCAGAATATCAAATATTATTCTAATAAATACTAAAATATTCTCCACCTGAAGTCAAAATCCCTTTTTTTCCCTCATCTACTATATTTCTACATTTCTGTGTCACCACCTAAAGAGTTGGTCTTCAAACAAAAATTAAGCAGTGAGAGAATCATAAATCCAAAGCAAAACAAAAAAGTCTTTAATACATAAAGCCTGCTGAGACTTGTGGGGTTTTTTAAGCAGAGGATTTAAAGGATAAAGGCCAATTTGCTGAATTTTTTTGTGCTACCTTTCACACTCTTGGATGTACAAAAAGGATGCCTTCAGCTAGCAAGACACTGTGGTGAGTATTTTAAATCCATATTATACAGAGGTAATTGGTAGCATCAAGGGGAAAACTATGTATAGTTGAGATCTAAACTGCCCATATGAAAAAAAAGCTTCCCAAAACTCTTCTTGAGTGATCATTAAATGCTTTGCTCAGAATGTGTGCCTACTTCAGATCCCCACAGGGATGTAATACTTTTTTTTTCCCCTTGTTGTCTCAGCAGGCTGCCATTTGATCTGAACGGGCTTTGTAAGGCCATGTCATTGCCTCCATCTACCTGGAAAGGATAATTTGCCAGAGGATTCTTTTTTCTTTAACAAGGCTTCATTAAGAAAAGGGCAGTTAAAGGCCTGGTAGCCCAACCCAACAAGCTGAATGTGAATCCATTGGGCCCACGTCCTGCTTGTGAAGAAAAGCCACTGAGCCATGAAGAAGGGAGGTCCCTTCCCTGAGTGCAAATCCAGGGAGGAGTTTAAATGTTTACTTCAAATCTGTGTGTACAAGAAGCAAAAGACAAGGTAGCTTACCCAGTAAAATGCCTTTGTGGTTTTGCCCCTCTGTTTGCATCCCTCCATCAACTCTTCCCCCTTAGTTCTGTATTCACCCAGCCCTCGTTCCCATCAGTGCCAGCCTGTGAGGAGGCTGGGAAATGCTCTGGGAGGAGCATCAGTGCCCCCAAACACACAGCCCAGCCATGCATGGCCCAGCAGTACACCTTCAACCACCCGCTGCTCCTTCTCATTTTGTCAGTCCTTTGGGGAGCACCAATGCTCCTCTCTGTATTGGGGGAGCTGAATAGCACAGCCTGGAGCAAACTGTACAGAGCTCAGTACTCGAATACATGAACAGACACATGGCTTAGCCTTCCACACCCTGCCCAATGATGTAGTGCATGAGAACAGGGTTCTCAAACTGCTTCAGATGGCCTCAGTCTTTTGGCAGAGCAGCTTTCATGGATATGGCTGAAGCGAGCTGACTCCTGTCCAAGGAGCTCATCAGTCAGAAAGCCAGACCTGGAGCTCGTGCTGTCTGCTTTCCCAGCAGTTAATGCCATTACTGGGGTAAAATGAAATAAAAAGTACACCCTGTACAGCTGTGGGAGAATGGAGGAAACACTCTCCAGTGATGTCCACGGAAAGTCATTGCACAGCAGGCCTTGAGGCGAAGTTATTTGCAGCACAAAGGCCTCGCTCAGCAGCCAGTCAAGCCTCCTTGGAAGGGCTGAGTCTAGAGTAGCCAAAGTTACCAGAAATCCACCTTCCCATACTCACCTGGGCTGTCCTACAGACCTGTTTGCCTGTGGCATCCAAGCAGTGCAGAGCAGCCTTGAGTATCAAGGAACCCAGTAGCTGCCTCACACCCCGTCTGCATCCAGCTAATTAGTCTGATTGTTGTCAGAACCTCTGGAAATCTTTTAAATGTCAATAAAGGCAAAGAGGAGGCTACATGTTGTGGCTCACAGATGCTCTGATACACACCAGTGGGAGTTCCTGTATCAGTTAGACCTGATCCTTATCAGAGGAGAGGTGTTTCTGAAGCAGATTGTTCTGTCTAGAGCTGATAAAGCCTATCTCACTTAATTTTCCCAAACAGTGGCTGGATTTACTGGAATCAGAGGTGTATTGGGGGCTACAAGTACAGTAGGATCAGAGCTCAAGATGTGTGGAAAGCCTGGAGAAGGTGCTATCCAAGTCAAGGAACTCAAGTCCTGCTTCTTATAAAGAGCTAAATTTTGCCCTGTTCATGCCCAGTGATTACAAGGCACCTCAATACCTGTCTATCCTTTCATGGAAAATCACCTTCCTCCCCATGAAGAGGGGTTTTTAACCAACTGCATTTCTCATCCACTGCAAGTGCAAAAAGCACTACTCAAGCCACTGTGATGTCCTTGCTGAAGACACCCTTGATGTACCTTGCTGAGATACAATCAAACACCCACCCACCCGAGGTCAGTTATCACCTCTGGAACAAGGGTTTCTTTGGGAAAGGACGTTTCTCTTTGAGTAGTGAAAGCCCTCAGGTTTCTGCTACCAGAAACTGACTCTTGCCAAGCCATGGAGCCAGAAGCACGCAGTCTCCTGTCCCTGCCCTGGTGCAAGCATCAGAGAGGTCAGGGCTGCTGAATGCTGTTCTGAAAGGCCAAGGAAGGGCCACCCCTTGGTGGCACTAACTTGTCTCAGGCAGAAAATAAAAATACATTATTTATAATTGCTACACATTATTAGCAGAAGCAGCACAAGGTGCAGTCACTGGCACTTCCCTGTATCCTAAGTGTTCATCAACCTTTCCTTGATGTTAGCAAGTCTATTAATAAAGTGTTGCAAGCAATCAGAACTGCTCCACCAGCCTGGGAGGGGGAGTGTTGGTGACACTGTGTTCCAGCTGAAAGTCATGTAAAATCCTCTCTACCTTTTTCTGAAAGACACCATCATCAGCAGCCGCAGCAGCAAATGTAAATGTGCAATCACAGCACCTTGTAATTAATGGGAAGTCACAGGCCCCGTTAGCACTGCAGCTCCTCTTCCACTGGTGGTGAGTGAACAGGATTTTTGCCCAGCTTGGGCATCATCAGTAAAATTCAGCAGATCCAAGTGTAAGGAAAAAAAGATGTCACCATGTGCTGACCTTCCCAGGTCTGCTGTGTCCCCTTCCCAGGTTTGCAGTGTGGTGTCCCTCGGCTCCCTGGGTGATGGGAAGGGCTCTGCCCTGCACCTCAGGAGCAGGGTGATGCCTTTGCTGACTGCAGACACATCTGAAACCCCACGTCAGCACTCTGGGGAGATGCTGTCTGAGCTCATTGCAGCGTTAATACTGGAAAGATCTTGTAGGCCTCATTAAGAAATAGTTTTGTTCTTGAATCTGTCTTATTTTTTTAAAGCACCCAGGAGACAACAGAACCACCACATTTCCTCTTACACTCAATTTTCTGATCGGGGGCCTGAAGTACTTGCTGCCAGATGTTGCCCTGCTCTCATATGATGCATGTGACACAGGCATCAATGCCAGCACGTTTGCCAGTGCACACAGCAGCCAGGAGAACATTCCAGGGGCAGCTAACAGGGGCATACGTGAAAGATCATATATTTTAGATACAGTGTTTTGGTCCTAAACACACCTTGTCTAAACCACCAAACAAAAAGCTGCCTCTGCTCAGCATCACACTACCCCCATGTTTATTCTTTGTCATCATTCTTGCCCATGCATCATGATATTGCTGACACTTAGGTGTATTATTTTAAGTGAAAAATTAAGTGTGGGAAAAACAAATATCTATTTCATTTATCCAAATTCTGGCCCAGATTTCTAGAAGATTTTCTAGAAAATTGCATTATTATTATTGTGAAGAGAGAAGCATGTTAATGCTGTGCCATTGCATATATTTACGTTCTCTCCTACACTCAGCATGAAGAAATAATTCACGACAAGTAATGACATTCTGTTCCCATTCCAGCTTTGCCCACATCCTCAGATCTCCATGCAGCTGCAGCACAAGAGATCAGAAACAAGAGACATCCAGACCAGAGGAGGGCAAGGAGTGCTTGCTGTCAGGTCTGGTGAGCACCCACAGCTTCCCACGCTCCTGACTCGTTTGGTTGTCCCTTCCTTTGCTGGAAAGGAAAAACCCACCTGAAAAACACTTCAGCAGCACAACCAGCTGCTGTCTGGTTTTAGACCCATCAAAAGCTTGCAGGGAGCCTTCCAGTACCAAACCAGAACAGACCAGCTAACGAAATATGAGGAGTCCTCAAAGACTGTCACCTGGGAGAAAAAACGACCTCCTGGTGGGATGTCAGTGGATTGAAGATGCCAAGCAAGGAGCTGGTCCTAGGACCTCACTGTGTTCCCTTGTCAGAGAAAATCCTGTATCTCTTCTCTGGTAGAAAGGGGACATGAAAAATGAGAAGGAAGCAGAGGGGAATTCCAGAGAACTGAGTCGGGGAGCAGAGAAAAAACTGTTGCATGTCTGGCATGCATCTGACTGATATTTCACTCTTAAAAATGCTCCCAGTAGATAAATTCAGATAAAGGGGCAGAAGTCTTATGATTCAAACACGTGTTGAATAAGAAACCACATAAATGAAAATATCAAGGATTCACTGACTGATGAAGCAATGAGCTCTATTCTGTAAACATATTTTCAAAGGAAAATCATGTGCCTTGTGTAAAAAAAAAGTTACTTTCTTTTGGCAAAGCTCTATGAAAGTTCAGTGAGCCACATCCAGTTACTCTCAGTGGGATCTGAAGCTTGCTTTGGGCTGCTTTAATATCTTTAGAATCTATTTATTCTAGCAACATTGTCACATTCTGTCCATCGAGTGACACCTTGTGACACAGCAGGACAGGGAGGCAAGGGGGCTCCCAGGCAGAACCCTGGGGTGGCTGCACCGTGTGCCACCAGGGAAGCTCTGAACCTGGGCTCCTGCTGGCTCTGAGCTGCACTCGGAAAGCCAGGCAGGAAAGTCCTTCCAAATGGTTGCTCATTCACCAAAATTAGGTCACTAAGGGGGAAGAAATGTCCCTGAAGACTGTAACAGTGAGAAACTTCCTACGTGAATTACGTGGGACTGGCAGGCTCTATGAATGCCACTCAAAGCACTCCCCCACCTCCACGAGTCCATGGAGAGGGCACAGGCAATGGGATTTTTCCATTCTCTTAACGAAGCTTTTCCTTTCACCCGTCCCCAGCTCCTCTGAAACACTTCAGAGTGGGATTTATCAAAATACCTGTGGACTGAGTGCCAGAGGAGCCCAAAATCTGTGGTGTTGGGGTGTGCCTGCAGTTGAGAGTTGCCATACTTGGCTAGGGCATATCTCTGCCCTGGAGGCCATGGAGGTGCATGGACTATTCTGCACAATGGGTCCAAGATGCCAAGCAGCCCCTTTGTGATGGCTTTTCTACACAGTCAACACAGGAAGCTGCAAATATACTCCTTAGAATCATCCATAAAGTGGCAAAACTAAGCATTGCAGCGTGCTTGACAACTTTTCCAGTCCTCAAGCTGTTTGCCATGCTCTGAGCTGCCAGTATGGGCACTTCCAAGCAGGAATTCAAGTACCATGAGGTCTGTCAACACTATTTTTTGCACACATTGCTTCTCCTAGCTCCTAAACTCAGTTAACAGAACCCAAAAAATGACAGGAGGGAAATCGGTTCAAAATAGAGGAGAGGAAACCTTCCCAACTAAAATCACTGAAACACCTTTGTTTTTTGGCTCTGCAGAAATGCCAACACAACCTTGAGGGCATTTATCTGGAATTTTGCATTAGTGTGCATATATTCCTGGACTTGCAAAGCAGAGGACTCTGAAGAGCCATGTACACCCCATCACACACATACAGCTGTTTACTCACAGTGAGTATTGGTGCCAGCTGTGAGTAGTCCTGTAGTAACCAGTGACTGCTTCCTCACAGAGGTACTGCTCAGCATGAATAAGAACATCATGGCTTGAGAGAGGGTGAAGGTGTGCAATGAAATCTGGTTGACATCACTGGCAACCAACTTGCTCTCAGTGTGGGGCTAATTAGAATGTCCCAGTCACTCTCAGGACACCATTTTTTCTTTTTTCAAGGACACCACTCTCCTTAAAAGGTCTTAAAACCTATGGAAGGCTTCCTGCAGCAAGGTACCATCACTCCACAGTCTACATCCACAGACATTTCAAGCTTCTTTTCCTTACAGGTGTAATCCCAAATAGTCCAAAACACAGAGGCACTGGAGCACATCAGCTGACTAAAATCAAAAGTGCTGTATCTCAACCATCTGTTAAAAAATGTGGGACCATTGACTCATTAGTGTCATCTAACTCTACCAGCACAATAAAAAAACACACGCCTTCTGGAGAACAATATCAACATGTGTGGGAGGATACAATCTCTGCAACACAGGGTGGGATGTTGTAGTTAAGAACAACTCTCTGAACTCTGTCAGGTCAGAGCTGCAGTAGATTGGCAGCTTTGCCATGGCTTTATTGGGGTCTGGATCAGTCTCTTCCCTGCTAATGGGATTTGGGTCCTCTCTTTGACTGGGGATCTGGTGGTACAAAGCCAGGTGGGAGTTTGTCTGCTTTTACCACTCTATTTTAGAGCAGTTTTTAAGCAATTCATTTTTGAGCTGCAATTACTCAAAACTAGCAAAAAGATGGAAGCAGCAACTTCTCCCTCCCCCTGTTGGGCTGTCCCTGTCTCATCTGGCAAGTCCCGATTATCTGGGATTGCAGTAATTCTGGGGGATTACTCACAGGCCGACCACAGCCACTTGCAACAACTTTTCCAGGCAAGGAGGAGTGAAAGCTGGTGAATATGAGTTTAGCAGAGTGTGCCTCAGTTCAGGGGAGCTGCTGAAGAAAACATAAATAACGAGGGAAATCAGCCCTCGGCCGAGTTCAACCTTTGAAAGTTGAAGTCTCCTGCTCATGAGCTCACCCTGCTCTGTTGAGCAAGTGGAAGGGGAACATTTTTTCTCTCCAGCGTGACTTGAAGAAAGGAAGTTGTGTGGGCAGAAGCACCGAGGTGACTCTAAATACAGTGATGTCTCCTTCCCTGGCACTCAGGCTTGGGAGCACTTGCTTTCTTCCAGTTGGGGAAATTTCAGTGGCAAGATGTATGGAGGAAAATATTCAATACCTCCTGCTCTGGAGATGTTTATTTCTACAGCCAATTATGACTCCAGCCATGAAGTTTTTATTGCTACCTCTCATGCAGATTATTTATTGTAACTTCCTTTTTTGAGTAGGCTGTTTATTTTTAAGCAAGTGCTGTTACATTTTTCACTAGATTACTAATAGCCACGTGCTCTGGCTGCTGAAGCTGAATAAGCTGATGTAACTGTAGGTCAGGATCTTAGATCCTTCCTTAGCCTGTCCCCAAAATAAATATAGAGGATGAACTTGGGGCTTTCTCTAAGAGGCCTGTGTACCTCCCACTTGGAGAATAAGATAGAGCCCGACTTCCAGCACAGCCATCAGGGATGGGATGTGATGTGATGGGTGGGACTGAGACTGAAGCAAAACTTCTACCTACCATCAACAGGGTTTTGCAAAGTACAGGGTTAAGGCAGAACTTTGCATTTAAAGTTACTTTTGCAATAGTCCCTTATTTATGATGCAGCTCTTTAAGCGTGCAGTAATTTAGGAACTTGTCATCCCAGTTTTGGACACTGCTTTCCAAAGCCCCAGCAGAAGGCTGACTGCACTCTCTGGCTCAGCTAGTGGCATGATATTGTAGTGGGCATCCAAGCACTCTCCTCTATTGGGGTGCTTTGGGGGCTCCTTGGCCCATGTCACACAGGCAAGGGCTTGCTGGACCATCTCAAAGCCCCTCCTCACCAATGTCCTCCACCCACCAGATTTTTTATCCTGCTGGGAATTTCTGACAGCATTTTTGGGTTTTGCTGTTTTTTGTTGTTGTTGTTTATGTGTCTAGAAATGAGGAAATAAAATTGCTCTGGGATTCCTGGACATGCCTCCCTCTCTTGAGAGGAGCTTACTGGAAACACACATTCCTGGATAGGCCAAACAGCCCTGGGCTGCCCTTGCTGGGTGCTTGTTGGAAAACAGATGCAGCAGCCAGGCTGTTGGGGGTGTCTCCTTACACTCCTCTGTGCTTTGCTCTTGGGCATTGGGCAAGATGGAGCAGGCCAAGGGCCCCAGAGCATCACCAGCTTCAGAGTCAGAGTCAGACCATCCTGCCATGCCCAGGGCAGCTCCCTCAAAATGCTTCTCCTGCTCATGAGTCTGCCAAGGACCTGGTATTGGACACCTGCACTCCTCCCAGAGAAAAGATTTCAAGGACGCAATATAGACCTATAAGCAATTTTTAGGTTATTCGTGTTTACAGGTCCCTGAGGTAAAATGCCCCTGTTCAACACCATTTCCACAGTACTTCCAGCTGCTGAGATCAGTTCAAGATGTGGTACCCAACTTTTCAGGAGATTAGTGCATCTGTCTGGCACCTCCTATATGTTTATTGAAAAATAAATTTGCTCTCTACTGTTCCAAGTGAAGATTTACTGGGATGAGTACACTCTGAATTCCCCTGAAGCTGAAGTTTTGGGATGGGCTTCAAAACCAATATGCTTTGGATCAAGCCTTCAGCACATTGCTCAATTTTCCATTCTCTGCAGGAAAACAGTTTACCAGTTACAGGGTGGAAAAGGGCAGCAGAGAGGTTTCCAAACAGCTCTCACAGCAGTGTCAGTCCTCTCATTTAATGACCTCACCAAGTGCCACTACCGTCCCAAAACTGCTGTGTCCTACAGCTCTCAGATACAGAGGTCACAGCTGAACTTCTCCTTTTCCGGGATTAAACCAGAGGTTTTGACCAACTTCTATAATTAGGGAAGACTTACTTCCCCTGACTCCTTTCCATTTGAAATGCCTCAAAGGCTCTGTGGAAACCTGACATTTCTTATTTTAGCAAGGCAGATTTACATCCGAGTTTGTTTCCCCGGGAGCACCAGCGGAGCCCATCGCTGTTCACCGAGGAGCGCGGGAGCTGCGGCACTGAGCAACTCCAGCCTGACGTTCGTGATTTACAGCGCGGTCTGCATCAGCATCTGCGCCCTGAAATCCGCATTTAATTCCCAGTCCTGCCGTTCTGGGCCGTCTGCAGCAGATGGTGCTGCTGACTCGCCGGGAGCCAGCAACGCTTCCACCGTGCCCGGAGATGCAGGCACCCGCTGGCGGCGAGTCACGCTGGGGAAAGGGCCCGGAGCACACCACCTCCCACCCTTCCCTGTGCTTGTCACCCTTCCGAGGGCTGTCCAGCGCTAGCTACACCCTTGCAAGTCTCCAACTAGAAAGCAGGCTGGGCCCAGGCAGGTTTTAGGATATGTCAATGAAAATACGTGCAACCTTTTATTTGCTAATGTGTAGGATCCATTCTGGGAGTGAAAAAAATTTCTTACATAGATGTAAGCACACCTAGGATCTCACCCGAAATAAAATAATTACTTTTGCCCTAACTCCAGTTCCCAGTCAGATTTTGCCCTGTGGTTATTTCTAAATTCATTAGGGCACCCCCTTTCTCCCCACTCAAAGCAGGGATTGAGGTCTTTCAGAAAGGCTACAAGAGAAAATAATTTTCTGTCTGACACTACCTGAGCTGAATCCCTGCCCCTTGGGAAGGTACGGGCTGGGTATCCATGATGTCCTGGTTTTGGCTGGGATAGAGTTAATGCTCTTCCAAGTAGCTGGTACAGTGCTGTGTTTTGGATTTAGCATGAGAACAACATTGGTAACACACTGGTGGTTTAGTTGTTGCTGAGCAGGGCTGGCACAGAGTCAGGGACTTCTCAGCTTCCCATGCTTTGCCAAGGAAACACAAAGAGCAGGGACAGCTGACCCAAACAGGCCAAAGGGATGTTCCAAACCAGAGGATGTCACACTCAGTACACAAACCGGGAGCCACTGATCACTGCTCAGGAATGGGCTGGTTATTGGTCAGTGGGTGATGAGCAATTGTAGTTGAGTGATTGAGTTTTATTCCTCTCACTCCTTTTCATGACTACCATTATTATTAGAAATATTATTAATATTATTGGCCTGCTCCGTCACCCCGAGGTCAGACCATGTCCTGGGGCAGCTGCAGCCTCCATACAGTTCACAATGGCTTATTTTTCCAAGCTCAAATAGAAATACACAAAGCGGCTCTATGATTTTTCACCAAATCAATATCTGAGAGCATAAATTCCTCACCACATAAAGCAACACATAAGCTCTAAATAATAAATGAGGTAGAAGTGTACAGCTGGTTTAGAAAGACCAAAGCATTACATCATTTACTGTCTGTTGCTAAATTCATAAAAAGCCTTACCTTACAACCAATCAGCAAATCCCACTTCTCTGTGGTGTAACTCCAAACTCAGGATGGCTGTCCCATGTCCTCAGAGATCTGCAGCAAAGAGGTGAAATATGCTCTTTTAAATTATCCAGCTTCAGTACTCCAGCAACCAAGTCTCACCCCAGGCTGGTCTCCACCAAATTGTCTGGCACAAGGTGAATTTGGGCAAGTCTCTGAATGTAATTACATGTGTATATATGTGTATATTCACCATCACATATGGCATCATCTGGTGATGTAACACAGTTTAGCTGAGGGGTCTCTGCCACCCCACTGCATCTTCCAGTTCTGGGAGGAAAGGATGGCTTAGGGGTGGCTTTGGGGAATATTTCCCTCCCCACCCCCCCCCAGCGGCCAGGACAGCAGCCAGGGGCCATTGAATTATTTTGCCCTCAAGTTTTCCCAGCAGGCTGCTGGGAAGCCCTACAGATCTGGCCAAGCTTCTATCAGTTGGACCAGGCACAGCATTGCTCCATCCACTGCCCATCCCCTGCTCTTTTGGGGCAGCACGCCCTAGGCAGGAGCTTAGAAATAAGGTTCCTAAGTTATCTGGATTTCCAGGGAGCAGATATAGCCTGTAACATGCAGTTTGCAGCTCCCAGGGAGTGAATGCACACTATGGAGCAGTGATTGAATATGCCTCCTGCAGCTTTCTGTTCCCAAACAGATGATTTCTGCATCGCTTTCTGGATGGCTTTAAAGCTGTCAGGTGCAGTGTCAGTGTTGCTCAGTCTTATAAGCCCCTTTCCCTGCCATGGGCTCCAAAACAGACCAGTCTACATTTCCAGAACAATGGCAGAATACACAGAGCAAGAAAATTCTCATTTGGGGTGAAGAATTGCTGGATTTCTTTCCAGCCCAGCAAACCCATCTGAGTTCTGACCCATGCACTGAATGAAGATCTCTCTGAAGTGCAGTGAGGCTTTCTGCCTGTGCAAAGCACCTTCAGCACAGCAGATTCAGCCAGCACTGACTGATGAACAGGTAGTTGCTCTGACACAGCAGGATTTAGGAAGAATATTTTCCACGCCTGGTATTATCTTGATCTATGTTGCTGAATGACATTCCCCTCTCACCCTCACTGATCAGATGACAAACCCCAGCAAAATAGCAAGGGGCACAAAAGCAGAAGAGTTGGTACTGCTGCTCATGCTTGTAACATTCCTCCTGCAGGTAAGTGACTCTGGATTTACAGCCTAAACCAGCAGAAAGGATTTGCAACTTCATCAAAATATGGCCATAGAATGGGTTTGGGTTTCAAA
Source organism: Promerops cafer (assembly GCA_013398275.1). NCBI lineage: Eukaryota > Metazoa > Chordata > Aves > Passeriformes > Nectariniidae > Promerops > Promerops cafer. Next base: position 3,008,897 of record VZSE01011740.1, on the reverse strand, counting down.
GGAAGAAAGAAGATCATGTTGTTCTACCCCTCTTGCCATGGGCAGGGGCACCTTCCACTATCCCAGGCTGCTCCAAGCCTCATCCAGCCTGGCCTTGGACACTTCCAGGGACGGGGCAGCCACAGCTTCTCTGGACAATCTGTGCCAGGGCCTCAGCATCCTCACAGCAAAGAATTTCTTCTCAATATCCCATCTAACCCTTCCCTCTGCCAGTTTAAAGCCATTCCCCCTTGCCCTATCACTCCCCTCGACAGCTCTCCTGGTGGCCCTGTGCTCTCCTGCACGATTCCCTGTGGCTTAGCAGGTTAGGGATAAGTGATTATCCCTGTCTTCCACTGCTCTGTCATTGACCACCTCGTATTAGCACAGTCCTTATCTGGAAGCAGGCAGGTCTGAGCTCCCATCTTGAACCAGGTTGTTGGATTTGGGGTCTGGGGAGACAAAACCAGCACCAGTGCCAGGTGCCTCAGCTGTGCCAGCCTGGCAGGGACAGTCAGGCATGGCAGGGCAGTCTTTGGCTCCCCAGCACAGAAGCTGTTTTCACATATCCACTCTGAAATACGGAGGAGCCACAGGCAGGGAAAGGAAATGTGAGCCCTCTGCGAGTGTTATTTGAGAGCAGTGACTTCAATATTTAAAGCATCCCTGGCTGCAGGTGCAGCACACTGGAGTTATCAACATTTCCCATGTTAGACAGCGAGCTGGTGCTGACCCCAAGGCTTAAATTAGTAACAAGATTACTCAGAGAAAAGTAATGTTCTGAAAACCTTTATGGGACAAGGAAATATGCCAAAAGTAAGCTTGGCCAGTGTACTTAATAGATAGAAACCCATTTGTTTCTTTTTGAGAATTTAATTAAATTTCCCATGAATTCATTTGTAATAACAGTAATAAGCACCATATATGGAAATCCTCAATGAGCCCTTAGCAAGGTAATTTCCTGAATTTAGCTTATATCTTTGTAATGTTCAAAGCCAGCTAGGCTCTAAAGTACAGCTGGTGTGCATTATTCCATTCTGAGTAAGAGGGCGTGGATAGACTGGGTAAAATAAATTACTTTGGTGCTTTGACGCCGAGTTTTATTGCCTGTAGAATGATGCTTGATCATATGCAGAGAAGCATCAAGTAGAGAGTTAAGGTGATTTGTTCTGTTCAACAAAGCTTTGGGGAGGGCAGTGCACATGCCTTACACACTCCAACACTGCTTCAGTGCTCCTTGGCCCTCAGTCAGTAACCAGGAGGAGACCAAGCCACCTGAAACCAAACAGGACAAGCTGGAAGCTCTCCTGTGCTCCACAGCCTTCCTGGTAAGTCACAAGAGAAGGAAGTCAGAGGGGGAAGAGCTTTCTTCTCATCAAGAGATTCACACACCCAATTTACAACCCTACCTGCTTCTTGGGCCTTTTTCTGTGCTTCACATGCACAAACATGGTAAAAAACCATAAGCTGAGTGTCAAAGAAGAAATGCTCATTGCTGACTGAGGCTGATGGCCGAGAGCAGAGGATAGAAGGAGCTTTCACCACTAGCTCCACGTGTGTACACTCAGAGCCCAGGTGCTAATTACAGCAGCTGTAATTAAAACTTAGCCAAGATTTCTAAAGCCTTAACCTCCCTACCATTGATTTTGGATGGCATTTGGTAAATATTCCAGTCCTAACAGAGGCAGGGTAAGTCAAAGTACAAACAGACATCAGGGGGATCTTGGGACACGAAGCTGAAACCAAGTGGGTGACAACAGCCACAGCATACCAGGCATGCAGCTGCTCTTTGGAAGTACCACAGGAATGCTGGGGAGAAGCAAGAGGAGAGCCCAGAGAAGAAAATCCCAGGGTGAACATATGCTGGGGAGGGGGCTGGTGTTCCCCCTCACAGCCCAGGAAGAACAGGGCACTGTAACTAACACAGGAACAGAGCTCCTGCTCAGAGCCCACAGCAGCCCCGGGATAAATTAAAACACATTTAAGTAATTGGACTCATGCTCATAGATTTCAGTGAGCTCCAAGTGGAAAGGGTGTCAAGAAATCCTCCCAGGGACTAATCCTATGGTCAACACCACCAACTACCAGAGCTCCCACACCTCAGAAGAAAGTGATGCTACATTTTCCATCATTAATATATGATAACAAGCCCTCTGCTCACTGGGAAGCTTCCTAAGCTCCCACAGTGACTTGGCTCAAAAACTAGAAGCCTGGCAGCACAGCCACTTCATCCATAATCTCCTTTTCACAGTTAAGCCAACACTCCCCTTGTGGTAACCCAGGTGCCTCAGGGGTTGCCTTACAGATCAATACCTCCTTAGAAGGGGGGATCCCAGCTGGGTCTTCTCTCTTCTTCCTGACTCATCTGCACCTCCTGAGGAGCAATGCAGGATGCTGAGACTTCCAGGGGTGTTTATGCTACAGGAAACTGCAGCTCTGCAGTGAACCCCTCCCAAGCACTGTCAGACACCCTAGGGAGAGCTCTGCCCCCTCCTGCCTGCCTAAATACCCTGCCCTCAGCACCAGCCAGGGAGAACACACAGCTTCCTCTCATTAACTCTGTAATCATTCCATTAGATTTGATATGTCCCGGCTTTCCAGAGATACATGGCTGTGATTATCCCACCTGCTCCAGCAGTATTACTCTGCTCTGAGAAGCCCAGGGAGAGCCCTGTGATGATGGGTGTGGATCTGCTACACCCCAACATCCTCCTCACTTCACTGGGAGTTTTGCTCTTGGTGTGAGTTTTGTTATATTTTTAGAAGTTTCAATGCTGCCCTACTCTTTCGTGGACATTTACTCAAGAGTCTTTAAAGTTTCCTTTACCTAAAGGCATCGTGGCCACAGTGATCACCCCTGGTTTTACTGTGACACCTGTACTGAGGTCAGAGCAACCATGAGTCTCACCAGAGACAGGTTCCAAGCAGAGTAGAACCCCTGGGATACACTGAGGTTCATCACCAAATGTAAACGACTGGCAAACTTGGTATAAAGGATTCCCTGATGGAACAACACCCTTGAGTCCTGCCCTTGTTGTCAGGGAAAAGCCCCATTGGTCCTTGCTCCATCCTCCTCATCCTCCACAGCTCCGTGCCCATCCTGTCCCGCTGTGCTGGTGGGAGTGTGCACAGCTTGCATCTCCTGTGTCTCCTCTGGGTCATCTCCTGCGTCTCCTCTGGGTCATCTCCTGCCTTTCAGTGCTCAGGGGGAGCTGAGCTGGTGCAGGGTCACTGCCAGTCTGGAGCTCCTCTCATCCACCCAAGCCCTGTCAGACCCCCAGTCACGTTTGGCAAGCCCTTCTCGAGCACAAACCTCACCTCAAGGCCTCCTTGCTGAAGTATTGCCATGTATTTCTGGTTTCCCAGATCATCTAGGTGAAACTGGGGGAGATCTCCCACTCTGGGAAGCTCTGCTCTGGACTGGTTTCTTTCATCCATCCCTCCAGGTTGCCCTCCCTGCCCATTCCCAAGGAGTGGCAGCTGAAAAGAGCTGGCCTTGAGAGAGCTGCCCTTGCTCCAGGGACAATATTCTGTTACACTGAGCACATCCAGGCTCTGAAGAGAAATAATTCATGGACTATTGCTTTGCTTTTATAAGCAAGAAAGAACCAATAAACGCATGACATTTAATGGCCAAGAAAATGACCTAAACAAAATTGCTGTAGGATATTGCAGAAGCCCAACCTCCTCCTGTCCAGAAAGCAGCACACGAATCTGAGCAACCACAACATGAGCAGGAGCGTAGCAAAGACTTTGTGCAAAAGGGACCCTTTGCATTTGACATGCTCTGTCAGCCTGAATTTTAATTACAGCTCCCCTCTGGGGCTGGCACGGGAGGGGAATGCTAATGACAGGGGAGAGGGAAGGGAGCAGCAATGGTAACCACCAGCCCTGCACTTCATCAAGTACCTGATGGCAAGGAGAGGGAACCTGGATGTAGACAGGTATAAACCTTGATGGTTTGGCTTCCCATTTAGGTCCTACTATTTTGCCCCCAGTGTGGGCTACTGGTTGGAGTAAAACACCTTTAAGTGGATTTAATGTGTTAAACCATTGCAAGGTGCAGCTTGTCTGTGACAAGACTGAAGGAAATCAGGTTTAGCTGATCAAATATGACCTCAGATCACTCTCCCAATGATCAGTAAGGCATCATTTATGAATTACTATAATCCAGTGACACTACTTGCTGAGTGCTATGTCTCTCAGGATCCTGGTTTCTGAGTTTTATAAAAACACCTTTGGCAAATGTCACTTGAAAATGTGTCACCGTGGTGGGCCTGTAGCTCCAGTAGCTCTGGCCATGGTCACGTGCAGGCTCCTTGCATGGAATAAACATTATACACACACTCAGTGCTCTGAAACAATCACAGGCAGCATCAGCAATACCCCTCCTGTTCTCTGCCTAGAGAGAGAAAACATCTCAGTCAGCTGGTGACCACTGAGTGTGTGACAAGTATTAGTGCAGCGAATATTTGGGATGTGATACAAATCTCAGCAAAACCTAATCCAGACATGGGGGTCCATGTAAAGATTCAACTAAGGACAGAGAGGATTTGGAGCACAGAGCCCACTACCAAAAGCTGTATATAGATATTTAGAGGCTACTCAGGACATTACACCTCCTTGAGGTCTAGCTGCAGTCAGTCAGAGACACACTGTCCAGCTGGGCATTTCAGACCTCTTCTTGTTTCTTCCTTCAAAAAAAAAAA